>JAEIFU010000611.1:0-114034 GCA_018904235.1 Lordiphosa stackelbergi
CAGTAGCGGATCCAGGGGGGGCTATGGGGCTGAAGCCCCCCCTCAGAGACCAATTTTTTTAATTTACCCAATATATGCAAAGAGCAAAATATTTGTGGTAATCAAGAAATTTAGAAAAAATGCAAATATTTAGATTGTTTCAAAAAGGCATCAGCAGTGAAAAGTATCTACAAACGAAGGGTTGAAATATTAGGACCGATCGTTGAAAATACGGTGTAATATTTGAACAAATTTTGATTACCCGCTATTCTATACGTGGCAAAAGTTTGCGCGGAGATTCATTCTAATCGATTCCTATCTTCTCTTCACCTTGCGTCACTCAGCGAACGGTTGTCGATTGATGAGAACGATTGTATGCCCGAAAAACATGAATGAGTGTACAAACTCGCTGAGTTGCTGCTTTACATTACTGGAGCATTAGTAAAGTTTAAGAATGATAGAGACAGCGAGAAATCATCATAATTGAAAAAGACGGAGTTTCTGATCTCTTTGCATGTTTTTACTGCCGTCAATGCTGCAATTCTGAGGACTCAGTAGGACTCTTCAGGCTCCAGAACTTACTATTTCATCAGTCAATGTGATTGAATTGTTACTTGAAACAAGAAAAAAATGAATCTTCTTTCGATGTATTTTTTGAAAAATTCAAGAAGGTTGCAGACGAAATGTCACATGAGTTGTAATTTCCTCATCTATATGGTCGTCAAAAAACGCAACAGCTCAGCAACGAGGATATGACGCTTTTTAACCCCCCATTTTAAATATTTATATGCAAAATACTATACTAAGAATGAAGCATCTAAAAAGAAATTAGTAAATATTTAGTAACCTCTGAACAAAGTCGAGGCGGTCATCCATGGGTTCCTTTTTAATGAAGTTTTTAAATTTGCAGGTGTTGTACTAAAAATATGTGAATTCTTTTCGTCAAATGTCAGAAAATAGGAAAAAATTACAAATTAACCACAAAGCTTAAATAAAGTAGCATTTCCAAATTCATAAAGCTAACCAAATTAATGTAGGGGAGAATGGGGGGTTCTGAGCCGCTGGGGGTTGTGAGCCACTCGAATATTGGCCACAAAAAAAAATAAATTTAAACTTTTTGTGTATGTCATGTGTCTCCCTTCTTATTACCTAACTTTTGGCAAGCAACCTATCAGTCTACACCTTCTTTAAGTTCGTGAACCAGAACTCGACTTTTTTTTCAAAAAAAAATAATTTTTTTTTTTTAATTTTTGACTTGTGAATATTATACAAAATTTTTTTCGTAATGGCAAATGTAAGTATAAGGGAAATATCTTTGGTCAATTGCCTTTTTGATAGAAATATGTTTTTTTTGTAACAATTTCTTTTTGGTTATGTGACGTCACCAAAAAAAAGTGAGATATGGAGGGTTGTGAACCACTTTGAAAAAAGTCGGTTTTGACTTTCAAAGAGAATATTGCAATGACGCGCAATAAAACAGAGGAAAAACTCTCCAAAGAAGTAAAAAAAACATTGAAAAAGGCAAACAAAAGAACAGCCACAAGCAAAAAGTGCTCGTATATAAAAGAAAACAAGGCTGATGCCGTCAATCAATTTTCACTCTTCATTGATATTTATTAATTCAGAATATGAGAAAAATTGTTCATTTTTTCATTTAATAAAGAATAATGGCTTAAAAACACGAATTTTGAACATTTAGATGGGTGGCTCACAACCCCCCACAAATTTTCGAAATGTCAAAAAATCACTTTTTTTTCAATATGAAATAAAAAAAACCCAAAATTTTATTTTTTAAAACTAGTGATGAGGAAAGTTTTGTGCATTTTTTTACCTAAAATACAAAATTTACAGAACGAAAAAATATTGATTTTTGGCGAAGTTATGTTCGAAAAACAAAACTATGATCACAACCCCCCACTCTCCCCTACAAATATGGTCTAAGTGACGTGTACGACGTTTTTTGATTTGAAATTATTGTTATACTAGAAGGTAAAATTTAAAAAATATGCCCTACTCATCCTGCAGAGTTTTTCAATGTTGATTGTTTGAGCAGTTTGTGGATACTCACTTATAAATTCTTTTTCACGTGCGATTTAAAAAAAAAATTGCCTGCGGTGCTCTTTCTTTTTCTAATTTTTCCCTCCAAACTAGGGAATAAAACCGAAACGAATCTCGGTTTCGCTAAAGGCATTTATATTGGCCGAAACAACAGCCGGGCCAATTAAAATACAAATCAATTACGAATGCGATACAAATTAGCATTATGTATCGATTTGCCGAAGAAATGATAGAGATCGGATGAGCTGTTCTGAAGTAATAAGCAAAAAATACCAGTGAAAATGTTATGTATACAGCCTGAATTTACGGAAGCCGCTAGTGAAATCTGGATTTGGGGTCGTAATGTGGCAATTCGCCCTTCTCATTCCGACAGAGCCTTTGTGATCTTGTGATCTTGAGTGCCCTTAGCCCCCCCCTTAGCCAATTCCTAGATCCTGTTACATACTTTTGCACAAACTTAATATACTCCATGTACCTTCGGTACAGAGTATAACAAGTCAATTTTGAAAACTCAATGTGCATTTAAAAGAATAAATCAAGTGAGAAGTGCACTTTCTTTCTTTTTCCACTGAAAATCCTCAAGATATTTAAGAGATGAAAAAGTCACTGTTTGGTTTCGCGTTTGTGCTAAAATGGTTATTGGGCCGTTATTTTTCGAAGATGAAGATGTCCAAACGGTTACAGGAGCATTATCGCGAAGCTGCGGTACAATATAACTTTTGAGGTCTTGTTTCCTGGCCGTTTGATGCCTCCAAACTTATTTTTGTGGGGCTATTTGAAACGAAAGGCTTACATCAACAAGCCAAGGACCCTGGAAGACCTGCAAAACAATATCCGCCAAGAAATAACCGCCATTCCTAGACCTATAATGTTTCTATTCTAAAAAGCTAAATAAGATCCGACAAAAAACACCGATAGCACTATTATACAGTGAAGAGTATCCCGAGCATTTTAAACAAATTCCTGCGTGCCTACTCATGCTGATTACAAGTTGGTACACAGAGAAAAAAAACCGCATTAACCTGGCCTGTAGTGTCAACCATTTGGGGTGAGAATGAAGCACAAAATTCAGGAGTCCCTCTACTCCTTTTAACTGAATTATGATTTTAACCTGCAGAATGAATGATTCATCCTTCAGTTCTGGGTCAGCTCTCAACAGGGTCTGAGGAATCTAAACCAAAGGCTGCCCTCGATTAATAATGGCAAAAGCAATTAAAGATATTGCGCCGTCACAAACCCAAAAGCAACGCACTTAGCCCTACGATTTTCTTTTGTGGGGGCGAAAGCAACACAATTTTTAGAACATCAAACAAATAAAGGTGAAATTACGAAAACACACTCACTCACACATACCAAAAAATTTAGTGGTAAAAAAACGCAGAGAGCTCTTCCGAAAAATAAAAAAGGAGCTCGTGATTTGTTGCAAGATTTCTGTGTAAATGGCATAAAAAACAGAGCTCAGGGCTCGGGCGACAAGCCGTGGGATCGTTGATGTCGATGTTAATGGCGCAGTCGCCTCATCCACATTGTAGACAATTAACACAACAACAATTCCGAGCCGCATCCTTGGGAATGTCGAGCAAAACAGAGGCCAAGAAACCAAGGCCTACTTTTTTATGAATTGTTCATATTTTACTTTAGTGCCTTTGTACACCGCCGCCGCCACCGCTGCAGTTACCACATCAGCTGATTTGAAGCCAAAAGGGGAGAAGGAGATAAAGAGAAAAGGGGGAGGAGGATTAATTATGTTGACAGGTTGCCCAACTGGTAATGTGTGTCCTTTCTAATGAATGGTGCGGGGGGAAGTGTGAATGTGATTAGAAAACAGAATTCTTTTTTCATTGATTTTTATGGGATTAGCGTTTCCAGGAAACCAGGGGAAACCACATTCTGTGCTCAAACCTCTTTCATTGCATAAATTGCCAATTTTTGATGGGAAAATTTTATCTTTTTTACTTTTTACAATTTTTGCCATAAGGAAATGATTTGCACTTATAAAATTTACAAATATTTTCGTTAGAATTTTAAAAATATTTTATATTAAACTCCCCCGAGGCCCACAAATGTGAATGAACACTATTCTTCTTTTTTTGTTGCTACCAGTTCGGGCTCAATGATAAAAGGTGTCAATGCTGAATGCAAAAACTCAGCTGGAAATCGTGAGGTCTTTGAATGTCACCTCAGGTGACAAATTGCAACAGGGCTGGCCAACAGGTTAGCCTCAGTTTTGAGGCGCGCAGGATTATCAATGACGCAGCAGGTTCGACGCGGCCCAAAAAACCAAAATGTGCCATTTCGCACCTCCATAAAAACGTGTCCTACCAATGGGTTTTGGTGACCTTCGGAAGGCTCGCATAAGACTGACTGCGCTGGGTCTAATGTGCGATTTCCACTAAAATTGTACATTTGCATATGCCGACTTTCTAGCCAGAAAGGGTCAAGGCAAAGGGATGTGCCTCATAAAGCAAGTGGGACACATGTTTACATAACATTTTGGGCGGGCAGAAATCAATTTAAGCCTTAAACAAGTGATTTGTAACACTTCCTGCCTGAGCAGCTAGATCCTTCCTGTCAGTGTGCCACCCAGGTTATGTAACCATAATTGAGTTCTCTCTCACGCCCTCACGTTTCCAGCTAAAAACGCGGCATTGGCAAAACAAAAATATTTCATTCAACAAAAATTGCCAACAATGTGCTCAGTGAACACAGCATAATAAGGACACAACTAGCCAAAATCTCTACAAGTACTCCAAAGGAACAATAACAAGGCAAATTTAAAGGACATTCAAAGTTCTCACGTTCATTCGGTATTCGGCTGTTTTTTTTATATTTTTTTGTTGGCTTAAACCTCAAGTGACCGAGGGTTTGATGGAGAAGCGGATGCGCCGCCACTCGGGTGTTCTCCTACGCTCTCCCTGTCTGTCTGCCATCATCCTGTACCGATCATCCGGATATAGTTCAATTTTTTTTTGCGAGGCCGGCGTTTCTTTTTTGGTGTTTTCTTGTGCAATTTTCAGAGAATTTTCAACACATAATCAGCAGATAATGCTGTTGATTATCTCAGGAATTTCTATTCATTGGATGGCGCTGCTGCTGGTCTGAGGCTTCCGTTTCATATTTCCTTCTAAACGAACTCTGTGTGCGGCCCCGACCACTCTCACTTGTGAGTGTGGTGTGCGACAGTGGGTTGGGGGAGAGTCTGATTGCCTTCTTAGAAATCAAAGAGGCTGTGGGAAAGCGACATAATTACGTGACAATATTATTACACAGTACAAGCATCTGCAAGTATCATTCCCAGTTTTTCGATTAATGCCTAAGCTCGCGTTTTATGAGTACTTTAGTACTTGCAACACACAGAACAAACAATTTTAACTTATTGTACCCTTGCTGAGGGTAAATTCAAATTGTCCAGACGTATGAAACGCATAGAAGGAACCATGTCTGACCACATGAGGTATATAATTCTTGATCAGCATGACGAGCGGAGTTAATATAGCCATGCCGTGCGTCCGTCCGTCTGTTTCTTTTCCATCTACTCCATTAGTTTTATAGCTATTTTAAGCGTCTTTATACTAGGTAGGATGAAAAGTAACCTCTTTGGGAAAGAACAAAATATTTAAAACATTTTCATTTTAGGTCGATACACTTATTCCATCGAATTTCCAACTTTTTGATCCGGGTCTGATAAGTACTCCTCCTTGAGATTTGCGAAGAAATAATAGTCCTAGGGAGCCAAATCGGGCGAATAATGTGGTTGGGGAAACAATTTAAGACATAAATCGTTGGTGGCTTGGGGAATTTGATCGAAATCTGATGAATATATCGTATAATTGGCTTATTGTTATATAACTGGCAAGCAAATGGTCAAAGTAGTGACGTTATATTTTGCTGAGTTGGGGAAAGAACTCAACTAGTATTAGGGGTTTTCGATTCTGATTTTGATTTTAATTTCGGCGTGACCAGATAACCATCAGAAAATAACAAAACAAGAACAGTTAAACAGTACAAAAAACGAAATCTAAATCAACCTCATGGCTGGATGTACAACATGGAGGACCAGCGTCGTCTTATGTGTTTCCCAGTAATAAACCTTAAATACTACATAAATGTCAACATATTTCAGAACCCATCGAACCTGCCCATTTTGGATCACATACAGCCCAGAAGAAATATTATCTACCAGAAAAAAAAAACCAAGAATTTTGTACTTGGTTCAAGTACGAACGGTGTCAACAGTAACGTAACAGTAAAATACTTGATTCAAGTACAAAACCCTTTTTTAAGTACGATTTTTTCAATCCCAAAATACTTGTTTAAAGACTGTTTCGTGATGTTTTAAGTAAATTTTGAACTATTTTATTATGGACTATTTGTTATGGTCTTGAGTACAGCCCGATTTACTCTCAAAATAAGTGCAAAAAAGGTCTTCATCGAAGTCAAATAAATTCTAAAGTCAACCCCAAACCATTTTTGAAGCAATATAATACTTTAAAAAAAATAAGTACAATATGTTCTTGGTTTAAGCCTATAAAATTCTAAGCATTCCCAATTGGTCTTTGAAACTATGTCTCTATATAACTTCAAAATCCAAAGAAAATTTATTAACCAAAGACCAAGATGTTTAAACTCTAGGTCAGAAATCTATCCTTACTCCATAACCAAAGTTTTAGAACGAGGAGGGAATTTCAAGAACAGATTCAACTTAAGGGTGATGGACTGCATGGACAATGACAGCAGCGGGTGTACGGCGTTGGGGGGCTTCGAAGGATTTATGGACCTTTAAAAGATGGCGATGATTTCCGCATTCAAAAAATAATGACGAACTGTTTGAGCTCTATGGGGACACCTGTCTGGTCAAGTATAAAGCAACAGCGGCTGTTCTTGACATGTCACCAGGATGGACGGAAAATTCCTAAGGAAAGCTTATTATTCAAAGGCGGCTGACTATGGAGGAAGAGGAAGGTTCTCGACTAAGATGGGATACCGGTGTTTTTCGGTTGTTGTTGTATTCCTGTTCAAAGTTAAGCAAAAATTTAAAATGGGATATTGTTGGAGAACTGATTAAAACTAAGGACGGTTTGTTCAGAATTGTTGTAATTCTAGTGTGAACTAGGATATTTTAGATCGGTCAATAAATAGCGGAGTTATAGGGTTTTAAAGTCAAAATTTCGAAAATCAACTTTTTTCCCACAGTATTGGTCCTAGCTCCGTTATTTTTGGAGAGATCAAAAAATATCCTAGTTCACCCAGAATGGTGGGTATTTTTGTAAGTTACGTACAAAAAATTTGAAAATCGGTCAACAGGTACTCTTTAAATTTTTGCAACCATTTTGGAAAAAGTTGTTCCGAAATAATCGCATTTAAAGTTTCGACATCTGTTTTCGATGAAATAAAAATTATTTTTAACAAATCGCTCACTTACTTCCATACTGGCATAACTGAAAAAATACGATTTTTGACTTAATGATGCAGAAATACTCGCTGTATTGAGTACTATTTTTCGTAATAATTTTCGTATTGAAATCTCTTTTACTTTCCATGTAATATAAAAATATGTCTCATTATAACTTTAGAGGTTCATTTTCATGTTAATGCAAGAACGTAATATCTCAGTTGTCCTGCAGTCAATATTGAGCAAACATACATCGGCTTTCAGTTAAATCATCATATTTTTATGTTTTATCAATAAGCATTCTAAATTTATAATATTTTAATTAATCAACTCGAAATTAAAAGAACCATTTTTTCTGGGTTGAATCCATTGAGAACTTTAAACGTGTTTTTCTCAAAATGGATTATTTTGAGATATGCCAGTATTGAAGTAAGTGAGCGAAATGTAAAAATTGGATTTGGTGCATTTGGGTTAGCTGTCACCGGAAAAAAGATTATCAAAATCGGTTTAATAGTTCTCAAGAAATTTGGGTTATAGTGCGACAAGACATGGTAAAAAAATAAAATCTCAAAAATTAGCAAGTAAAATTTTTTTTTTTTTTTTCAAAAATTGCGATGATTTTGTAACTTGTTTTAAATTTTTTTAACTAAAAAAAGTAAAAAATGAATTTTTAAAAATACGAGGGTCGATAAAAATTTTTTCTTATAAGAGTGTCGGAAAAAAATATAGTTTTTAATTATTTCTGTAAAACTTATTTTCGGATCTGCTTGAAAGTTGTACAGGATGTTTATAAGACCCTAATAAAACGTTTAAGCAAATAAAAAAGAAAAAAAAAATTTTTCTGAAGGTATACAGTACCCTTAAAATACGAAATGTTCTTGATTCACAAACATTTGAATTTCACCCTTTTTTTAAAAAGTTCTTAACATTATCATTTGAATTCTTTTGATTTTAGCAGTCGTTTTTCTGTTCTAGAATGTTTCGACCTTAAGGCCCAATTTAATTATCTTGAAACCAAGCTCCAAGAACAAAACTGATCAACATACTCAAAAAGCTTATCACTTGATTACTGGCATTTTCATTTTGAAAAAAACGTGCGTTTTGTTTTCACATCTCAACGGCATTTGCTTATTACGGTCCATTCTGAATTGAAATTATTTTAAATTAGTTTTCAACTCCACCGATCATTAGCACACCCCGTAGTGCTGGGTCGTGTACAAAAATTCTGCGCATCAAATACTTGGTCTAAGAACACCTGCAGATAAGATAATTAAGCGTTATTGAAGTTCTTGCATTTTTTTCATATTTTAACAAAAATAAGAACAATGAAATAAGATCGTGATAAATAAGTCCCCAAAAATAAGTTTTGCGGTCTTATCTAATTTTTTTCTTTTGGGGACTTATTTCATTTTGAAATTTTATTTGGGAAATAATGCCTAGTACTAATACAAACTGCTAGAGTTCACAAATAGAACAAGCCCGCTTTATATAATCTGACGCGAGTTACTATATTAGTAGCCCCCTTTTTAACTGACCTATTCTTTCGACGTTTCCAATTTAATGGAGCAAATGGATCGTTATATTCGTCGTTTATGAACGAACAAATTGCCTCTTTATTAAGCTAAAACAATTTTAAGACTTTTCTCACTCATCTGTAAGTTAGAAACCCTTTCCATACTGTTGGCAAATGTGCAATGCTGACTAAGGTCATTGTTGACGGATATGCTCTAAGGGTGACGCCCACTGAAAAAAATTCTTATAAAAGTTGAACCTTAGTTTAAGCCTCCATTAACTGGGGGCTCGAGCACAAGACTGCCGCATCATCGGCCTCGGTGGCAACGAGAATGTCATGTTCGTCTGAAAGCTACCTTGAGAAGAAGCTTAGTAATAGTTAGCGCGCTACTGGGAGGAGGGACTTTAATTTTAATGTAGATTCCTTGCCACACATGAATATCCCACACTCAGAAATTTTTTCTTCCTAGATTTTAGAAAACGGTAAACCTAAACACAAAAATGGACTATAATTGAACAATTTAGGTAATTTTTAAAAAAACTCAAACGTGGAAATTGTAAAAATTTAGGCCTAGATTTCCAAATTTAAATCAAATTACTTTCCAGACTCGCCACTTTACGGCCTTTATTCAAAAACATTTTCAAGCCTATTCTTCGATTCTTAGGATACAGTTGCAAAGTTACCAAAACATTTTACAGATTGCATCCTGGGTACGTATGTATGTATTCATAACTACCTTTTTGTTTGACAACAAAATTTAATTTGATTACAAATCTAAAGGGACAAGCCAACCACTGCCCAGTAGCAACCCCAAAACCCGCATGGATGGACAGTTTATTGTAAAATTATGCAGTTGATAAGCACGTTTCGGCAAGAGCAAATCTGTGTCATTGTCGTGATGAAGATGAATGATGTAATAATTCCGTCATAAAAACGCATCCGCATGCGCTACTTAAACTGACAGGCCGGCCCAGCCCCAAGTCAAAGGGTTGGTTCAGCTTTCTGCGGAACCATGCTAAAAGCTAAGAGTCTAGAACTATTAGCAGCAGCAGCAGCAGCTGCCTGCCGTCTACAACTAGTTTTGTTTTCATTTAAAACTGGTTTACCATCTAACCCCGAGATCCATTTACATTTATCGCATTTTCCTGGCTGCAGCTTTGGCCGTTTGTCGCCTCATGACTTTGATTGTTTTTCCAAAATCTTTGAGAGAGAAAAATCCATTAGCATGCTCAGCCAAGCAAATCCATCATAAGAACCAAAATCCAAGTCTCTGTTTACCTTGACCCTGCTCTCCGTTGACTGTGCATCCTTCGTATTGGATACTTGTTTTTTATGTCTTCTTTACGCCAGCGCTTGCCCTCGCCTCACCTTTCGATTTTTATACAACTTTGTTTTCAACGTTCGATCGACGAATTCTGTTTTGATTCCTCTTTTTGTAAAGTCAAAGTGTCGAATTGTAAAGATCACTCACCTTTCGCTGCCTAGGCCTGCACCTCCATCCATCCATCCATCCGTCCGTACGTACATACGCACTGTTGTAAGGTATCCCATAGATACATAAACATTTACATTGCTATTGAGAGACCCCTACCCCTTTATTATGCCAGGCATGTCGCTGGTATCCGTTCTCCTCCTCTACTATTCCACCATGTAATCACGCTTAAGCCGACCGCTCCCTTCGCTGCACAGCTCCAGCTCCAGCTCTATGGCTGCACGCTTATTTGTTTGTTTGCTGGCTCCAAACTGGTACTGGCATCCGTCTCCACAGGCACAAAGTACAGTCCTCTCGTGCGGTGTTTTTCCTGATTTTTCTCCCCGGCCACATAATAAAAAAGGGCGACCAACAGGTTTGTCTAGTAACTCCACTATTTATTGCCCCCGCCCCTCCGCCCCCAGCTCTTCTTCTATTTCTTAGAATGTTGTTTTCTTTTATGCTCTCTATCTCAGGCCCTGATCAGGCCCCTTTTGCCTGGCTAGGAGCCAAGTTTGTTTACCTCAACCACAAGGCTTTTGTTTGCTCTTGCTTTCGTTGGAGGCAGCAGAGATTGGGGCGCAGAGCGCGTAGGTTGACAAAAATGCATTTATAAGCCGATTTGTTGTCAAACGGAAGGAAGATGATGCGTTAAAAATTATTATTAAATTAAGCGCATCGGAAGTTAGGCTTAATTTGAAAAATATGATATGGGAGGAAGTCTATTAAAGTTGTGCCATCATTACTTTTAATAGGAGTGGAAGGCTTAAATTTCAATTCCCTGTTAGGTTAGTCAATGTTTCTGTGAAGCGTTCATACACACTAACTACTTTCACTAGAACTATTCTTTAGACCTATCTTTTCTATGGGGGAGCTATGCTATATAGTTGTTCTATTTTTATCAAACTCAGTGGAACTATGGAGTGTCGACGCTCTACTGCAGAGAAAGACGAGGTCTACAGGAGATCTCTGCAGTCGAAAGCGCAGGCTGATAAGGACTTATACACAGAAAAAAGATCACGATATTTAGAATCATACGGGTATTTATACCCGTTACTCGTAGAGTAAAAAGGGTATACTAAAGTCGTGCAAATGTATGTAACAGGCAGATGGAATCATTTCCGACCATATAAAGTATATATATTCTTGATCAGCATCAACAGCCGAGATGATATAGACTTGTCCGTCTGTCCGTCCGTCCGTCCGTCCGTCTGTCCGTCTGTCTGTATGAACACCTAGATCTCAGAGATGGTAAGAGATAGAGGTTTGACTTGTATGGGACAAATGCTTCTTTTATCTGCACGCAGATCAATTTTGTTTCAAATTTTGGCCACGCCCCCTCCCGCCCCCGCAATTTGAAAAAACGTTATATCTCCTACAGTTTTAAAGATAGACAATTCGTACCTTCTAGAGATAGTTAGTAATTAGCAAAATGAATCGATTTGCCGAAGAAATGATAAAGATCGGATGAACGGTTCTCAAGTTATGAGCAAAAAAGTGAACCACAGCCCCCCGCTACCACCCTATAAAAATGTTCCATACTCTTTGGATGGTCACACTAAGGAACGCAGGGAACACTGTTAAACATGTTTTTCATGAGTAACGGGTATATCGAAGTCGGTAGAGCCGACTTTAACTTACGCTTAGGTAGAAATAGTTTCACATTGATGAGAAATTGATATTATTTCGATAATATTAAAGATAGGGGCTGATATTTGATCTTTTTTTTTTTCTGTGTACCGGGACTTATATTGGGAGAAAAGGAAAGAGGCTGAGAGCCTCTTTCAAGAAAAAAGAACTTGCAGGAAAGGCGCATGCGCGAGGAAGTCGAGATGTTATTCGGCTCGAAAATTTTACCAAAAGATTAAGGAATTAACAGAAGGTTTTAAGCCCAGAGTCGCACAATGCAAAGACGAAGACGTGAATATGGTCACAGATTTGCAAGTGGCGCTTAAAAAATGAAGAAGTTTACTTCTCCAACCTACTGGACGGACATGATGCCGCCTCTGAGAAGTAGCGATGCCACCAATCGACAACTAAGATATAGACCCGCCGACCCAACAGGAAGTCTGTTTAGCTTTACAAAGGCTAAAGAACAACAAATCACCAGGCGCTGATGAGCGCCCTGAATTGCTCAAGGCTGGAGGTGAAGAATTGGTAAGGTGCAGGCACCAACTTCTTTGCCATATATGGGTTAACGAAAGCATGCCCGACGATTGGAATCTAAGTTTTCTATGCACAATCTTTAAAAAAGGTGACCCTGCAGTTTGCGCCAACTACCGCGGAATCAGTATTTTTATACCCTGTACCCAATAAAAATGGGTAAAAGGGGATAATGAAGTTGTGCAAATGTATGTAACAGGGAGAAGGAAACATCTCCGACCCTATAAAGTATATATATTCTTGATCAGCATCAATAGCCGAGTCGATTTAGCCATGTCCGTCTGTCCGTCCTGTCCGTCTGTCCGTCTGTCTGTATGAACGCGTCGATCTATGTAAGAGAGATAGAGGTTTGACAAGTATGGGACAAATGCTTCTTTTTGTCTGTACGCAGATCAATTTTGTTTCAAAATCCCCCTCCCCCTTGAAAATATGAAGGTAGACGTTTTTTCTAGAGATAGTTAGTAATTAGCAAAATAAATAGATTTGCCGAAGGAATGATAAAAATCGGATGAACGGTTCAGAAGTTATGAGCAAAAAAGCGAACCAAGCCCCCCCGCCACCACCCTACCTACCCTAAAAAAAAACGTTGCATACTTTTCAATTGGTCACCCTAAGGAACGCAGGAGCACTATTAAATATGTTTTTTCATGACTAACGGGTTTATCGAAGTCGGTTAGAGCCGACTTTAACTTACGCTCTCGTTGTCAATTGCACAGGGTATATTGAAGTCGGGCTACTCGACTGCAACGGTCTTACTTGTTTCTTATTGCATATAAGGTTCTGTCGCGTATTATTTGTGAACGACTAAAGCCGCTTATTAACACACTGATTGGACCTTATCAGTGTGGCTTTAGACCTGGTAAATCCACCACAGACCAGATATTCACACTACGACAAATCGTGGAGAAGACCTACGAGAGAGGCATCAAAGCACACCACCTTTTTGTTGATTATAAATCAGCCTTCGACACGCCGATAAGGTCAAGGTTTTTTGAAGCCCTGTCTACCTTTGGTATACCAGCAAAGTACGTTCGACTTTGCATGATGACGTTGAGAAGTACGCAAAGCTCCGTCAAAATAGGAATGAACCTCGCCGAACAATTTGATACCAAACGAGGTTTTAGGCAGAGCGATACCTTTTCGTGTGATTTCTTCAGTCTACTGATAGAATATATACTGCGCCGGTGCCCACATAACAACAGAACGGGCGCCTTTATTCATAAAGATCTAATGCAAATCGCATATGCCGATGATATTGACCTTATCGGCAAAACCGAACGGGCGGTAAGCAGGGCGTTTTCCGAGATTGAGAGGCAGTCTAATGGGTTTAGCGGTAAATGAGGACAAGACGATATACCTAGTATCCGCGGACAAAAAGTCCTTGCGTCTTGGACAATCTGTTTCAATGGGAGAATACAACTTTAAAGTTGTAGAGGATTTTGTTTACCTCGGAACGACGATAACCAGCGACAACAACATCAGTCTGGAAATCCGACGAAGAATCACTCTTGCAAACCGATGCTACTACGGGCTAAGTAGGGAGTTCAAAGCAGAGACCTCAAGCGAAGAACAAAAATAACACTATACAAGTCGCTTATCATCCCAGTCCTGCAATATGGCGCAGAAGCATGGACAATGACAGCAGCGGATGAAGCGGCGATTGGCGTGTTTGAACGAAAGATTCTTCGGAGGATTTATGGACCTTTAAAAGTTGGCGATGTTTTCCACATTCAAAAATATGACGAACTGTATGAGCTCTATGGGCACCTGTCTGGTCAAGCGCATAAAGCAACAGCGGCTGCACTGGTTAGGACATGTCACCAGGATGGACGAAGAAGCTCCAGTAAAAGAAGCGTATAATTTGAAGGCGGCTGACTATGGAGGAAGAGGCAAGCAGGGGAAACCTTCACTAAGATGGGACGACCAGGTGCGGGCAGACATTGCCAAGCTTGGTTTGACCAACTGGTGCCAGCTCGCCCGGACATTAATCGCAGAGGCCCAGACCGTCAAACGGTTGTGATGGTCAATAAAGAAGAGAAAAAGAAGTGGAACTATGAAAAAGCATGGGATACTTAAAAATACAAAGTTTGAGGACGATTGCGTTTATAACAGAAAAGATTTGCACACTTAAACTATTTTGGATTTCCGACCGATCGTCCAATGGCAGCTATGCGATTTGGTCATCCGATTTAGATCCAAATTTTTAGAATTATGAGAAAGCATATTAAATAAACGCGTGGCCGGTTGTGGCAAGAAATAGGAATAAGAAAAAGATACATTAGCCAATATCACTACGAGAAAAGGACTCTTTTTCCAGATGTCAGATAGACCTACAGTTTACCTTGTAATTTGTTAGTTTATGTGACAGAAAGCATTCTGTTGAAGATGTGAAATCGGCTCCAAGTCAACTAAACCCTAAATATTGATTTCTACCATTGCAATAAAGAAGCTGTTTTCAGCATAATCCGCTGGCAGTATATCAATCGAAGCTCAAAAAAAACTACCTTAAGACAAAGGATATTCAGCACTCTAACACTTCATGTAAACATTAGAAATAATTTCGAGGGGACCTTCAGACATTTTAGCGGCTCAGTGTGAAAAACCATTAGTCGCCTTTTGCCATAACTCTCTGAAGCCGAGGCTGATCTGCATGAGCTCTCACAACAATAAAAACTGAAATCAAAAACCTCTCTAATGCAAACATTACGTAAGTCAGCTACTGTTAACATAGAAGGCGGCACTTCTACAGAAAAAACCATAAAAACTTCCGGCAGAGTATGCAAAAAAAAAAAAACGACAATATTCTTCCAGGAAATTGAACAATTTGTGCGTAATTTGCATAGCTCAACCGAACTAAACCTGACCACGTCTGCAGGGCGGCAACTGTTTGACGACATATTGCTCAATGGCATGGGATCAATGTGATTAGACTGCAGATGCTCTGGACTCTCTATACTCCACTCTTTCGTCCAGTTCAATTTTACACAACAAAAACGAGATCATCTCATATGTGAACAAAAGCATTTCGCACATTTAGGCTTCCAAATGAATGGACACACACACAGGGGAAATGGAACATGTGCGTGTGGTCGGGTCGGGTTACCCGGTATGTAGATCTAATATGCAGATAGTCCAAGCCAAAACTAACTGCAACTGAACAGTTAAAGTTGTGGATGCCTAATCAATTGACAAAAGGATCGGCGGACACAAAAGAAACGAGGAGACTGCGGACAGGGATTTGGGCCAGGATAAGCCTACTTTAACTTGAAAATATTGCTAGCACACACATAGTTTCAAAGACTTTTTGTTTGCCGAAAATAACTAACTAGCATTTCCTTAATGAATATCAAGCAGGACAAGGACGAGGACGAGACTTTGTGTGTGGGTGTAATATTGTTTCAGCCTACACATGCCAGGACGAAAGCAATTCTGGAAATGGAAATAGAAATCTTAAGCCGATGCTGAGTGGACGATACCAACTACGAAATGCACACACACTGTTGGAAGTTATTGGCTTTGCCTTGGCGCGCAAAATGAACAACAGTTCGACCAGTGCCCAAAAACAAATCCTTTTTGTAAAAGGCGGCACCCAAATCCTTTCACAGTAAAATTTTTGTTATGTGTTCTTTACCCAACAAAAAAAAAAAGGAAGGAGAAAAAGAGCGCCAAAAATAGTCTTTGTCTTTTGACCCAAGATAACTAGCAGCAGATTTTATCATGCGCTCGAATGGACCTCAAGTGGTACCGGCAGTCAGCTGATTGAGCGACCGTTAGACACAATCCTTAAGCAGGTTTCCGTTCACTGGAGATATGAGTCTGGAGATGGGCAACGCAGTGCACTCTGTGGGTGCCATTGATAATTTCCAAAGGGTCTTTCATTCTGGTCCGCAACTAATCTGCGTTTGCCATAATTTTCTATTTGTTCGGGCATCTTTTTTAACCTGCTGCTGCTCCTGATGATGATGCGCAAATTGTCAGGTCTTATCGCGATATATCTTTATATGCCTTAGTCTGAGGACCTTTTTTCTGCATTTATTTGAAATGTATATGGATTTGTGTGCTGATTTTTGGTCAACTTTGGTTCGTTGTGGGCGGTCAGATTAAAATCAATTAGGCATAAAATGAGCAACATTTCAATTTGTGTTTATTTTTTTTTTTTTTTGGGTGGACACTTGAGTTTCTTATTTCGAGATGTGGAAATAAGTGAAACTATCTTTGTGATCCTAAGACATTTCACTTAACCTGAAGTGCGCGAAGGGCAACAAGACCCGGCGAGACGATATGCCTGCTGGATGGAACACTCAACTTCTGGGCAGCCATTTTTGGTGAAATTAGGCGGAATAATTTAAAAAAAAAATGAAGGATAGTTTACAAAATAGTTAAAAGTTAAACACAGAAGCCGTAAACTATTGTTGAGTTTTATTTTGAGGGAATGTAACAAAGCCCCAGGACTTGACCGAATCCCTGTCGAATTCTTTAAGAATTCCACCCCCATCGACATGACGCCTAATACCCTATCCCTGACAAATAAGCTTCATTCTGACATGATGACTATTATTTATTTTTTTCATATGGTTATTAATTTTTTTTTTTTTTATAAAAAGGCGTATTATCTGAACCTGCAAATAGTTTAGTCTCGCTGATTTAGGGGTGGCTGGCCCGGAGGCTGTTCTTTCTTTTTTTTGTAATATCAAAAACCCGCAGTTTAAGTGCCGCCTGTTTTTAACCCTGTTTTTGCAAGTTAAAATTTAACGCTTCTTTTTAGAAAGAAAATGATAAGTCGACAGCCAGCTCTCCAAATAGCTTTAGGGAAAGCATAATTTTCCCAATCTACAAGAAAGCTTCCAACAACAGGGGAATATTCTGCATAAATGCAGCCATGAAGTTGTTTGCCTCAATTTTGCTAAGACGACTTACGGACTGGGTAGCTGAACATAATATCCTTAGCGAGTTTCAATTCGGATTTCGACGCGGATATTCAACAGTCGATAGCGTATTTGTGCTTACTGCGATTGCCAAAACCTACCTCTCTGCAAAACGAAAGCTGTGTATTTGTTTTATAGATTTCAAGGCAGCCTTCGATACCGTCAACCGTAGAAGTGTACTGATAAAGTTAAGCCTTCTGGGAGTATCTACGCGCTTCATAAATATGGTTCCAAGCCTGTACGAAGAAAACACTTTCGCTGTTTGGGATGGACGAGAGCTTTCACACAAGTTTCCAAATAATACCGGAGTAAAGCAAGGATGCCTCCTAAGCCCACTTCTGTTTTCCCTATATGTCGACGACGTTACCACCTATCTTCCGGGTGGCGTTAACATAAATGGATGATGAAATGGCGCTACTAGCAGAGTCCCCCGAGATGTTGCAAGCCATGATTGATAAGCTCTCTGAATATTGCATACAATGGAGTCTACAGATAAATGTGGATAAGACGAAAGTCCTAATTGTGAGGGATGGGAGAGGGCGTAGTGCAAGGGTCGACAGATGGGTCTTAAATGGCGAGGAGCTGGAAACGGTAAAAAGTTTCAAATATCTTGGCGTGACCATCACTGAAAATTTTAGCTTCAAGTCTCACGTACAGGGAAAACTGCAAGACTCTAAAAAAGCAATAAATAGCACGTGGAAAAAGACACATTTGGCCGTGGACTAAATTTAGAATGTTTGAAGCTACTGCTAGATCAGTAATGTGCTATGCATCTCAAATCTGGGGACACTGCCGATATGAGGAGGTGGAGCGTTTGCAGAGATTATTTATTAAACGCATATTTAAACTACCCCGCACCACACCGAACTATGCACTCCACCTAGAAACTGGCCTGCCCTCCTTATTCGTGTACTGTTTGCAAAACCACTTCACATACATTCGGAAAGTCATGGATATGCCAAACTGTAGATTGGTCAAAATAGTCACTGCTATGATGCTGTCAGAAAAGTTGGCTGTCCTTATTTGAGGATCATGATGTACCCATTGACCTTCAATGCATCGGATCATGGGAAAGATCTCACCAATTGTTGTTGGAGAAAGTTGTAATCAGGGAAAGAGACTTATTTCTAAGCCAAGTCAGGCAAAGTGTGGTACGAAACACCTACAAAAAACTGGAGCTTAATCTAAACACATTGAACTATTTTCATGACCGGTATGACAGTCACGCCATCTCTCTGATCTGTAGGGCTCGCTGTGAGGTGCTTAGACTCAACTACAGGCCACACTGGAGCACTGATAACACAGACTGTAGTCTCTGTAATCTGCACGCAACGGAAGACGTCATGCATCTGCTTGGGGTATGCCCAACTTTAACTGAAATAAGAAGTGCCCATCTGGGAAGCCGTTTCCTATCGAAAGCAGACGTAATAAATTGGCTAAACGGCAATAACTGGACAGCGCTATCCTCCTTTTTACAACAGGTGCTAAAATACAGAACCGCAATTATAAATGAATATTTGTAACTTTCCAAAATCGAATTATGTATCTTTCCCTTTATTTGGTCTTGGTCAATGCAAAAATCGAATCTTTGTTTAAAACTATTGTGTGTTTTTTTAACTTAAACAATGTAAAAAAAACCTCAAATGTTATGGCTGACGGTTAAAAAAACATGCCAAAATTTATATAAATAAATGCCTACTACTACTACTAATATTTTAAGCGAAAAAAGTAAAAATCATTTTTATATCTTTGCAAAGGGTATTATAATTTTGCACAGAAGCTTGCAACGCATAGAAATATTCATTTCCGACCCAATAAACTATATATATTCTTGATCAGGGCGACGAGCTGAGTCGATTGAGCTTTGTCCGTCCGTCTGCCTGTCCGTCCCGTCCGTCCGTCCGTCTGTCTGTCTCTATCTACGCAAACTAGTCTCTCAGTGTTAAAGCTATCGAAAGTTTTGATCAATTTTGAAAGCTGAAACTTAGCATAGAGTCTTCTATTTACTGCAAACTGCTAATATGTTGGAACCGACCGGATCGGATGACTATATCTTATAGCTGCGATAGAAACTATCGGTCGAATAGGAGGTTTTAATGAGAAAAACTTTTTTGTTTTTAATGTTAACGTCTCCCAACTCAGCGATTATTAATATTATATGCTTTCACAGATTTGCAAGATTTGGTCAAAATCGGATGACTATATCTTATAGCTTCCATAGGAACTATCGGTCGGAAAATGGGTTTTATTTGGACAAATTGTTTGTTTTAATGCTGGCGTTCTTAAACTCTGACATAATAAAACATTTGCAAGGGCATAAAAACTTCGACAAAGACGAAGTTAGCTTGGCCTTTTATTATTTGAGTTTTATTTATTTTGATCAAAAAATCATTTTAATTAATGAATAATTATAAAAATTAATCAAAATTAATCATTATCGGTGATGAAACTCGTAAAAATCATTGCATAATGATTACATTATGACGAGATTTTTAAAATAAAACTTATAATAATTACGGTCCCAGGTTTTTAGTGTAGTTTAGGATGGTGATCTGTAACATCGATTTGAAAAATTTTTTATGGCGTTTAACGTACTTTTCCTAGGCGTTTAAAAGTGAAGATGTTTGCATTATCGGGCAAAAAACCATTTTTTTTATAATATGTTTCTTCGTTGAATTCAAACTACTAAACCGATTTAAAAACAATGCTCTACGCGATTATTGGCAGCTTAATGAGCTTTCGATTCATATTTTGCTTGACTCTATCTCACGATTATGAATTGAGATATGGCTTAAAATGTAAGAGCACCTACCAAAAAAGGAAAAAAGTCATATTTCAAAAACGGAGCTATGAAAAATTTATGAAGTCGATTTTTGAGATCACCATTCCAAACTACACTAAAAAAAGTTTCAGCAGAAATGGGATTTTTTGGCTGTAAACTAGTGTTATTATTTGAATTGTGCTGTGGACACTTTCAACATATATTCAACCCATTCAAAACGGTTAGGTGGTTCTTAAGATAAACGAGTTTTTTGATTTATCTTTCCGTCCTCATAAATCTACTTCAATGGCGACTAGGAGACTGAAAATTTAGAAGTGTTAGTTTCTCATTAATGTTAATCACATATTTAAATTTTGTGCTGATATAGTGGGGCACTATTTGTATGCTTAGTCTGCTGTGCCCTTTGTTATATTGTTTCAGCTATAATTCTAAAAAGCGCTATGATATTGAAAAATTCAAACTGTATGTGTTGAAAAGTATGTTATGGGACAGAAAGAAATATTCACTATTAATTTCGGAGATTTCTGTTAGCAGAAAGTATATCCAAAACAACCCCAGTGGAAGAATATAGAACCAACGAAACGGCCCATATCAAAATCAACATAATTTCGTTCCTTTTGTATCTTCTCCAAAATGAAAACTTAGTGTTTGGTTTTCCATTACCGTTATTCACTGAAGCTTGCATTAAAGCATATTTGGTTGGAAAAGGTTACTTATTGTCTCCATAGCACCTACAAATGTAAATAAACCTCGTTCAACACAAGAAAATCATCTCGGCTTGACACGATTAATTATATTTATTTATAATAATACTTTCAACCAAACTCCAAAGTTTTCTAGTACTGTATACTTTAAGTAAATTTTTTTAACTGCTGTTGGCTTTGTGGATAAATATATTTCAACGTTTTCTGAAAATCCTGTTTACTGCAAATATATTGCTCTTTGCATATATTTGATGAATTAAGAAATTTGGACTGTGGGAGGGATTCAGCCCCTATTAAAGAAAGTCGTGAACTCTAGACCTTCTAGCGCATATAAAAACTAAATGTGTATGAGTTCAAGAAATGAATGGGCTAATAAAGTTTGCAGATCCTATTTCATTTTTATGCAAAAAGAAAAAGGTACAAGATTACGCCAACCTTAGGTAGAAACGGTTCTTACTAAGGCGTTCTAGTTCCAGAAAAAATCGTACTTGAGCTAAGAATATACATATTATTTGATACAGTTTCTTCTTCCCTTGGACCGTATTTGAACTTATCAGTTTTTATTTTAATACACCATTCAAATATTTTCTACAAACTACATGAATTACTTTGCTCAACAAATAGTAGTCCGTTTGACTACCGAATGATGGGAAAGAGACAAATAGATGGTCCTTCTTTTAACAGTACTTCAAAGAATGCCTACCCCATATATGCAATTCTGCTGCCTCATGTAAGCATGCTAATTGCATTTTGCCAGAGTCTGAAAAAATGAGTTGTAAATGAGCAAAAACTGGGTGCGAATCCTTCGGTCTAACCACAGGTGATGCTCCCACAATGCTTTGCGGTCACATTCCGCCAAAGAGCTATGCAAAAACCCAACGGAGCAGCCTGATCATTAATTACCCGTTTTGGCAGGAGTTAAGACTTGAAACGGACCGACTCCGAGCATTGCAATGATCATATCATCAAAGGCTTGCTCCTACAACTGGACACATGGGCATAACCAATCAATTTTGGCAAGAAAAAAAGGAGAAATAGAAATTGTTAGATCAATATCAAATATTTTATGCACACGCCTTAACTCATTTCAGAGACCACGACTAACAAGCCGTGAAATTTTAGAAAATTCAACCAATCCCAAAGTTATGAAAAAGCAATTATTGTAGATGGAGCTGGGCATTTGATGATTATCCTTTTTTTAATAGCATACACAATTGAATGGTTGAATGACCTCCTGGCCCTTGACGGGCAGTGGCAGGTCGTGAGAATCTTAGAGACAAACCCTTTATTAAATCAGTTTTGAAGAGGTTACATAAAAATTAGAAGATTGCTTCTATGTCATTAAGAATGGACTGTTTGTATGGCTTTGCAGCTCCATTTGAGGGCGCTGGCTCAGCAGTTTTCCGTTACAATCAAAACATATAATTTTCCTGACGAAGGAGAGTGGGACCAACAGGTATACGAACAGAGAATATCAGTGCATAGAAGGAAATCCAATACATGCACAGGTAAATGGTTGTACATAGGCGGGTTAGGGGAACTAGAAGAGAACCTGTTTGCAGGGGAAAAGTCCAACTGGAATTCTCATAAGACCTGCTGAGATTTCCTGCTTAGAAAAGGAAAACAAAACCAGACAAAGGATAGAGCGTAGAAAAATGATAAATGCGCAGCAAACAGGTTGAGCTACAGGTAAGTGAGCGAACCTTAGGAGTGGGGGGAGCCATGCCTAGGCTTATCGCGCAGTAGCCTGAAGCTGAAGCGCGGCCTGCACGTGGATGGGAATGAGGCGTAGGATCACAATGATGATGATGAAGCCTTTTCAAGTCCATGCGCACTTCCAAACGTCAAAGGGGGCTCAATAACGAGTTTTGTATTCAGAATTGAAGAAAACGAGTTAAGAGCCCTGCGGTTTTTATGGGGGTTTGGCTTTTTCACAGATTACCAAATAATTTTCCATTTCATTTGTCTGTGTGCGACCTATGTAAATGGCCCCACGGAACAAAGGACACCAAAGAGAATGTGTGATGTGGGAAACAAAATCAGTTCCCCCCAAACAAGAGGCTTGGCTAGTGTCTGGATGAGGAATGTATGAGGGGATTAACTAAAGTTCTATACGAAAAATATTATGTTACACATTTGAACATTTTTAAAAGTTGCAAAAAATTGAATTAGTTTATATGAGAAAACGTAAAAATACAAATCTGGCGTAAACTCAAGGCTGTTTTAGTTTTTGTTTAATGCAAATCAAAATACAGATGTATAACAACTCTTAACTCTTCGAAAATTCTAGACTAGACATTTTAGAAGAAAACTTTTCTGGACTGCCGAAGTTTTAATGCCCGTTTTGAAATATCAGACTAAAATCTTAGTTTTGGGGTTTTCCCCACATTCCAAACGATTGTCACCCGATTGCAAACAAATTTTGCAAATCAGTTTGAAAGTTTAAAAAATAAAAAATGAACAATCACCGAGTAAAAGAACCAAACCAAAGAAATTTGTATACCATTGCAAAGGGCATTATAATTTTGCCCAGAAGTTTGCAACGCATCGAAATATTAGTTTTCGTCCCCATAAACTAAGTATTGTTGATCATGGCGAAGAGCTGCCTCGAATTAGCTTTGTCCGTCCGTCTGTCTGTCTGAAACTTTGGACAGAGTCTTCTTTTTACTCCACGCTGCATTAGCACAGTGCGATGGTTCCTATGGTAGCTATAAGATATAGTCATCCGATCCGGTCGGTTACTACACATTAATGTCAAGATGAATAAGATGAATAAAGTATACTCTATTAGAAAAAATTAATTCTTATGCATAAATTGCGATTTCAGTTTCTTAAATATTGTCAAAAAATTGACTTTGGGACCATAGTGCATCGGTCGGAAACTGGGTCTTAGTGAGAAAAGCTTTTTTGTTTTCAATGTTAGCGTCCCCAAACTCGACCATTATTAATATTAACTGCTTTCAAACAGAGTTCTAAATTGGATGACTATAACTTACAGCTGCTGTAAGAACCATCAGTCGGAAAATGCGTCTTAAGGCCTATATCCAGATCTAATAAAAACGCACGAAAATAAATTTGAATTGTAAAAAACAGCTGATGAGCCATTTAATTAGTCTCATTCTGTTTGTTAATTTCCAGCACAGAAACTAAATAATCATAGCGTTGCCAAATCGTTAGCTTGTGTGGATGCAAGCACAACTGATTTGCCGAACTAAATAACTTGCAACACATTTTTTCGGACAAGATCATGGAGCAAAAGTATTTTAGAGAGAGAACTTTGCGCTGCCTCTCAATTTTGCTGGTGCTAAACGATAGTGCCCAAAAAGATACTTCAAAGTGCCAGTAGAAAATCACTGTGGTTAGAGCGAGACGACCATAACCCAAATGTATCCAGAAAGACCCAACAGCTGACCAAAAAGTATCTAAAGAGCGTAATTGAAAGCGAACAGCTGACAATTTTCTGACAGAAGCGGTGTCGACTGAGCAAAGTTCCTCTCTAATACTTTTTGCTCCATGACAAAATCGAACAATAAATAATAATAGTAAAACCACATAAAATATCACTCTTTTTTTATTAGTTTATGACATTTTTTAATTCTGAATGCCTCAATACTTTCTCTACCAAGGATCACGAAAAAGTATGCAACATTTTTTTAACTCCACTATTTATTATCCGATCTTGATGAAAATTTCAGGGATTACAGTTATTGCTAATATGAATGTTTTTTTTATTGTGTGGGCGGGGGTGTGCGTGGCAAAAGTTTACAACAAACAAGATCTGCGTGCAGACAATAGCAAGTTTGGTGGCTCTCCGAGATCTAGGTGTATATACAGACAGACTGACAGACGGACAGACGGACAAGGCTATATCGACTAGGCTGTTGATGCTAATCAAGAATATATATACTTTATATGGTCGGAAATGATTCCTTCTGCCTGTTGCATACATTTGCACGAATTTTGTATACTCTTTTTACTCCATGAGTAACGGGTATAAAAATATTTATTTCAAATTTTTAACTTTTTATGTTTGCAATGTCTATATTCCCTGAAATTTTCATAAAGATTGGATTGAAAATAGCGAAGTTGCAAAGGGTGATTTTTCAGCAGATTTTGGTTTTGATTAAATAAAAAACAATTAAAATTTAGAAAAATGTATGAAATCTTTATTTGAGTCGATAGAACGATCTATATATTTTAATGTGTTAAGTGGTTTTGAAATGTTGATCAAGACTTCACGTTGAAATAATATTTTGAACACACTTGCTTTTGTTTTTAACAAGTTTCTCAATTTAATTTTGACTGGTTGTGAAAAATCCCAATTGAAAATTTAATGTAAGGAAATTTGTCGACTAAAAATTGCTGGTGTCATCCCAATTGAAAATTTTGTTTGTTTTTTTTTTTGTTAAAAATCCCAATTGAAAATTTAATGGAGGGAAATATGCCAGCTTAATTTTAATGAAAATAAATAAATAAAATCGCTGGCACTTGACTGGGTTCAAGTGCCATTAATAATTGCTTAAGGCTTGAACTTTCAACTAATTCTAATTTTAATGAAAATATTCAATTAAAATCTTGACTCGAAAAACATTGCTAATATGTAAGCTTTTCAACCGTTATAATTGAAAAGTTCAACTATTTAAATCAAGTAATTGTTTTTGGCTTGAAAAACTCCTTATTTAAAAACAATTATTTTTATTTAAGCGATGACTGATTAAAAAAACTAATCAGCATTCCCAGCACTGGTTATATCACACGATCTGGGCGGCCAATTGACCGGCCCTAAATGTGAAATAAACTATTCACCGATCTCGCCTCTCAATTGGGCAAAAAAAGTTCGCACGTCCATCGCACGTTAGCGCTCTCCATTCACAGTGACGTTGACGTTGCAATGATGCATAGTCCACACCAAACAGTGCATTTTTTAGGATGCACTGGCAGTTCTTGCAATGCTTTTGGCTGGTTTTTACACCGAATACGTCAATTTTGTTTGAAATGAGCTTCGTCGCCGCCAACTTTGCCAGCCCCCATTCACCAAAAATTAAGCCGTTGTGTATTTTAGCTATATTTTAAAATGTTTTATACCCAAATCCATCTGCAAAATTTTCCACGTAGTGGAGTAACAGAGGGCCAATTGCTGCGAACGGCGCCGAATCGATAATTCACGGTCATTAACAACACTGGCTGTTTGCACTCTGCGTAAGCGATTAATGTCCAATAATGTAAATTTGGTTCGAAATTTAGACACAAAATTTAGAATAGCTGCATAAAATAAAAAAAGTGCCCGATGCATAAATTTTTAAAAAATTCAATAATCTGCAAACGTTATTCGATTGTAAGTCGACTCAGGGTTAAATTATAGACCAAACTGAACATGTTTGACAGTAACATGTGACACGAAAAGAGCTTTTCTGTCAAAAACACTGTAGCCAAAAAGAAAGTTACTTAAAAATCCCCCTTTAAAAAGGTTGCATACTTTTTGGCATTTTCTTAAAGAAGAAAACTTTCGCTCTTTGTTAACATAATGTTAATGCTCTGTTAATTAACAAAAGGAAAGGCTATTAAACATTTCTTCTCCTGAGTACACACCTTCTTAAGGATGGTATATTTTGAAACATACATCTCTAGAGATGGGATTGAAATTGAATATTTCAAAAGCTACTCTGCCAAGCCGAAGACTGATGATTACCGTATTAAAATTTTGTAACTCCAATTAATTACAATTTTTCATTTGATGCCTCAAACTGACAACTGACAATGCATTAAAAAGAGTCTAACTTTTGCTAGTCACCTCGTATTTTAGGTAACCCAAGCCAGAGCCTCAAACACATGTTGCCAATGTCCGGGGCGACGTTGTCGACGACATAAACAACGCCAGTCTAAATGGTTTCTGATCCTGGCGAACATAAACATCGCCCCGAAATGCTGCTAATGAGCGCGCAGCTATCCAAAGGTTATTTGAGATTTTATCAAAACAAAATGACATTGGAATGAATCGGGCAACATAACGGTAGCATCGATCGGTTTTCACTAGAGCCTTTTTGTGGTGGCTGCCGCCGGTTTTGTTTATGGCTATGAGTTTATTAGGCGCTGGGTCAGCTTTGGTACTCCAAATTACGAGCCGTTGTGCTGTGTTTTTTTGTAATTCGAGTCGCCTTCGAGTGGAGCGAGCGGTGCGCGGGGTCCTTGAAGTGGTCAACCCGTCAGACCGAGTCAGAATCGTAACATATGTTGTTGTCCTAGCACCAAAAATTTGAACTCGCCTTACTTTTAAGCTGGTGTTGATTGAGCAATCTGTGTGTGGTTGTGTGTGTGTGTGTGTGCATCGACTTGGAAGCTGTCAACGTAGTTGCTCCAATTTCATGGCCGATTTGCTCAAGTGCATTCTAATTAATGATCGATTCGGTTGAAAATTAGTTGGGCATGAAATTTGATGACATCTGGCGTTGGCGGTTATTAAGTGGAAGGATTCTGTGTGTGTGAGATGGAGCAAAAGGAAGGGGTAAGTGAGACTATTTTTGAAGAGCAGGTGTGGGTGGCATTGATCGGGGGCCAAACGAACCCAGAACCCAGGATTTCTCAGAATCCATTACCCATATTTACCTCAAAACAATTGCCACCAGCCTGTCCTTTAGTTTGTAAAGAATTTGCAGTCCTGAAAAGATCATTAGCAGGAATAAGATCGTAAAAAGTCATGACACGCGAAAAAAGCCAGCGCCGCCCATTTGGTCCTCAGACAGCCATGAAATTGCCGCCGCCTAAGGCCTGGCGGCCCTGCTGGACCTGCCGGACCTCCCGGGAAATCAAAACGTTCAATTGCAAACAATTGCGGTTCGAGTGGCGTGCCAAAGACAAAAGAGCCACCACATTTTTTTTTTTTTATAGGGACACAAACATTGGGTCGGTGTCTTAGAATAAAATGCACTGCGTCATTCGGCGACCTCAGCGTCCAAAATATATCATAAATGCACACAGGTTGAGGCAATGTTATTCTTTTTTGAGGTTTTGCCGCCTCTTGGATCTTTGGTTTGCTGTGTGGTCGGCCAGCAAACAGAATTCCTGGAACGGGCGAAAATATTATGAGAAATATTTATGTACGGTATCCATTTGTTTGCCTTGGGCATTTGTTTAATTTGTTGCCAAAGGGCTATCTCAAGGGCTGGGTGCGGTGTGAAGGAGTTAACGAAGCGATTATGATTTGCCACCACACAAGTTGCGCGGGGCTTGTCCTTCGCGCGTATGCAAAGGATATGCGCTGCATAACGTGTCAAATTGACAGCAGGAGATATGGTACCAGAAATTTCGCACGGTCAGCAGCTATACTGCGCCTGTCCCATGCTGATCTCAGAGACTAAAGTCACAAAGTCGAGTCCCGAATCCCAGACACCGAGCTCGTTAAGTACTATGCTGACTGGCGCCTATCCCGTAGAGCGTCTACCTTTCAGTTTGGTGGCTTTGCAATTAACTGCAGTGTTTTGTTTTAGCGCACACGCTCGGCGAGTGTCCTTTTGCTCGGAGGACATTGCGCCCGGCAGTGACACTCGCTGCGCTGTGCACATTTTTCACTCCTTCGCAGCAAATCTAATCGCATGAACCTTTACCCCGCTGTTTAATTGCCAAGTCAGTGGGACACTTGATTTCGAAATCCAGAGGTGAGCAACTCCAACACATTGGCTGAACTACGCCCCAACCAAAAAGTTGCCAAAAAAGTAATAAATGCCCAAACATGTGCTGGACAAACGGCTCCCGTGGGTACGCCCAAACCCACGCCCGTCGCCCTATAGACAATCAATATTTTATAGATGTGGCCAGGTAGCCGCTAGAGATCGGCTCTGCACTTGAACTAATTGACAAATGAAAGGTGAGAGATTGCATTTAGCTGATAGGAACAAACTGATTTTCTTTTTAGTTTTTTCGCCATTGTCTTTTCCTTTTTGTGTGCCTTGAATTTATGGCAAGGCTGGAGTCCTTTTGTGCGCCAGCAGGTTTCCCACTGATTGCACCAAAACAAAGTGCCAGTCTGACAGCCTCTGACAACGACTATTAATTTGATTTTATGTGCACTTGCCGCGCCTTAGTTTTTATTAGAGTTCAATGTTTTTGCGCAGCGACGTGGGAAGCCACATCACAGCAGCAGGGGCAGCAGGCCTCCTCGAAGTTTTAACGACCTACTTGTGTATGGCCTGACTGATCCATGCTGTAACTCGATCGCTTTGAGCAACTTTTTAATATGCACAGGCTGCTACGTGCTCAAAAAGCTGAATCCTTTCAAGTGTTCATTGATGTGAGCTTCCTGGTGCAACGAAAACTGCACTTTTAATGTGGGAATATTGTGTCGAAGATGTGTGAACATGGCCATGGCACTTAATGTAGAGGAAAACAAAGTACATCAGTAATGTATCACTAGGCAGTAAAAATAATCGAAAAATGTCAACATCACCATTAGGAAGAGTGAGCATCATTACCAAGAATCATTGTGAATCATTAAGCAAACAATTTTTCAACATTAATTGCCTTCAAGTAAGAGTTTTGAGTGATAACTCCGGCTTCGTTTTTCATTTCTCCTGTTGGTTAGGCATTTCCCTTGTTAGTAGTTAATGTAGTTTATGCAGAGCATTGCTAGCTGCTGTTATAATTCAACTATTAGACTTTAGAGATTTTAGAAGGGTTAGAAAATGACACAAATGGCGATGTGGTGAGGCATAACTTTAAGGTTTAACTCAGCACACTATGTAATGCCTCATACGTACATCCTTATGTCTTTTCCTTGAGACTAGGATGCCCGAAATACTTCTTAGTTGCGACGCTTAGAGCGCGCGCACACATGCGGCTGAAAGATAAACTGACGGCAGAACTCAAGCCTGATCTGAACAAATAACCACGCTCGTGTGCATAACAAGTACTGGTTTGATTTTTATAATTCACCTGTTATATCAAATCAAGATTTGGTCAGGTTTGGAAAAATTCACCCTCCTTCTTTTTTTCAACCGCCAAAAACGGTCAGTGTCACAATTTTTAAGTTTAAGCCTAGTTACTTAATATTTATTAACTACCCTAACAAGATCCGAGCAACAACACCGAAGATATGCACGTGCAGGGCCTATCAAAATAGGTAAATTCTAAAATTATGAGAAGCATTTCAAGCCGCGCGAAAATATACTCAGTCGCAGAAGTTAACTCAATATTAACTAAGGAAATCAAAGCCATAGGAACCTCATTATTCGATACAGAGTATTTTGCAGTCGGGGCGGTCACGAAGCCAATTACTACTCGCCCAACGGTGCGTACTGATCGATATATGATTACATTTACCTGTAATCATACGATGCCGCAATTACTAGTGCAGGTCTCTAGTACTTAAATTAAGTGCGAAACATTCTAGAATCGAAAAAGACTGTTAATGATAATAACGTTATTGAATCAAGAACTTATCGTACTTACGGTAAGCCGAAAAACCAAAGAAAAGCGCGTTCTTAGTACAGGTTCAAAATATCTTGGATTGAGGACACAATACTATGTACTTAAAACTTCCTCCTGGTTCTAAGGGTGGATTTATGACTTACAGTAAATCAATTTTAAGATGGTAAGACCAATTGGTCTTTGGTTAATTCATTTTCTTTGGATTTTTCCAGCAACATAGGCATATTTTCAAGAATAAATAAAGAATAGCTTTAAAATTTAATGACAAGAACATTTTTATAGAATGTATTGGGGACTTATTTTAAGAGTTAATCAAATTGTACTTCAGACCATTACACCCTAAAAGTACCTATAAATATAATCAACGAGAGCGTAAGTTAAAGTCGTCTCTAACCGACTTCGATATACCCGTTACTTATGAAAAGTAATGTTTAACAGCGTTCCGGCGTTCCTGAGGGTGAACATCCGAAAAGTATGCAACATTTTTTAACTCCACTATTTATTATCCGATCTTGATGAAAATTTCAGGGATTATAGTTATTGCGGGGGTGGGCGTGGCAAAAATTTGAAACAAACAAAATCTAGGTGCAGACAATAGGAGTCTGCTTGGTGGCTCTAGCTCTTCTAGTCTCTGATATCTAGGTGTTCATACAGACAGACGGTCAGACGGTCTGACGGACAAGCTTTTAAGATCAATCAAAATGGATTTTTTCTACTGCAGACTTGGTTTTTTAAGGGTTTTCAGCATGAGGTCCATTAAAGAGTGTGACTTCCACATAAATTGCAATCGCACAGTTGGTGATCTATAAGGACCACCCCAAAACACATTTGCTGCACTGCGGAAATTCCCACACACCAATGAAAAAATTGTGCATTTGAAGTGGACACCATATGGTCGACATAGTCACAGTCATAGTCGGCACACCATACCAATACCACCTCCCATTTTATGGTTCTGGCCACAGACGACTGTTTCTCAAATTAATAATTGCAAAATTTCGCGCTAAGTTAAACCAACTAAAGGCAACACAAAAGAGACAAAAGACAAAGGAAATGTGTACAAAAATGGGCTCACACATGCCCAGCACATTTGGGCGCTGATCAAAGAGTCAGTTGGTCAGGCAGGAGGTGGGACAGACACAGCACGGCATGAAACTTGCGCTCGACTTTTGACTCGGACTCCTACAAACAACAAATGCCCGAGAACCAAGTAAACAACAACAACCGCCCGCTACACACATGTGTGACACATGAGTTCAGTTCCAGATCCTTGCGTGCGTCGTGACCGTTACAAAGTGACTCAGCTCAGTGCTATATGCGACCATTGAAGGGGCGCGCAGGCGTGTGCGTCAGTTGGTCTAGAAGCTAACCCTTAAACGCAGCCGGCTCTCAGCCCTGTATGGGAAAGCCACCCTGTTCTAGTTTAAAATGTTGATAAACAAGCGGCAATCGCCTCGCCCACATGAAGTTGGTGCTGTTATCCTAGGAATATTTTTGTATTTTAATTGTTATGCTGATGTTGGCACGAGCCAACAACCAAGAGCATATGTCGCCGAGGTCCTGCCACCTAGGACCAGTGTCATTGACTCTCGCGCATTTTTGGCGCTCAATGCCCGCTGCAGGAAAACTCGGGGGTTGCTCAAGGAAAACTGTTAGTTCTGCCACCACCATCGACCAGCAGCGAACCGCGACCAAATTATGCTCAAGTTGCTGCAGCGCTTGGCTGACTTCGCCTTCGCCTCCGACTTCAACTCCAACCTTCAGAAATGGGCAAACAGCACGCGCTTACTTCCAGCCATTTCCTCAACTTCCTGACTTCATTCGGTGTTGCTGCCGCTGCACCCAAAATGTAATGAGTCGGCTGTGTCAGGTGCATGCATGTGACCCGACCCCAGCCAAGAATTTTCTTAGTTCCCTACCCCAGCCGTAATTACAGCGTCCAAGTTGAAGTTTTTCTTTATGGCTCAGGTCACCACCACCACCACCAACAGCCAAGTTGGTGCTCATTAGACCAAAGCATTTTCATGGCTCCTAGCAAAGTCGGTAAGTGTGTGTGTGTGTGTGTGTGACTCGCGCACGAGCTATTCGTATTTTGTCCTTATGCTTAGCCCATTTCGTTGTAATAATTTGAAATTTTGATCAGGTGTTTCTTTTTGTTCATGTGGCTTTCTTCCGCAAACTGCTCAACCTGGGGTTCAAAGGGGAACTATGAGCGTTAAGAGTTGTCCAACCGTATAACACAACACCGCAACATTATTCACCTGAGGGTCTTTGGCCGCCGTGCGCAAACAAAAAAGCGCGCGGGTTGAGCCACTTGACACTTGAACCGTATCATTGCTGATTTTTGTGAGGGTCTTGAAATGTGCTACAAGTTTTGATTCGAAAATTTTAGCAGCAGAAGTTCCAGCTTACACTTTGTATTTCCCGTTTTACCATTTTACTTGAACAGACAAACTTTGCCTAATATTGCGAAAAGGGAAAATTCACCTTCGGCAACAGTTTGTAAACCAACTTTGAGTTTCAATTTTCGAAACAGTAAGTTAAATTTGAATCAGTTGTAGTTTTTCACGATATATCAAGATCCAGTTCTTCAATGGAAGGCACAATTTATTAGAGAATGGGTGGGCTAATACACAAAATGCAGTTGGATTTATTTTTTCTTAAAGATTTTTTTCTTAATTTGCAAACATTTTATGATTAGTTTATGAAATTTCCATGGTTATCTAATTTTTGGTTAAACCATTCCCCAATGAAGGTTCATCAGTGAATCACCGATGAATTTGTTTGACGAATAATACATCAGTGATCCATAATCTGTTACCGATGATTCAACCCTGATTCAATTTGTCACTGACGATCTTCATCGGAAAATTTAAGACAAATCGGTAAAATAATTTTTGATTTCCGTTCAATCAGACACAAAAACATTTTCAAAGCTTTCCCTGTAGTCTTTGGAGTTTTGAGATAGCTGAAAATTGTATATCGATAAGTATTTTTGTGTTATGGTCACACTGTATACATATAAGATGTTAGTCGATTAAACAGGCAGACGAGACTAAATAGACGAACCAAGACGTTGTGTATATTTAGGACAGATAACCCGTAATGATAATGTGAACCTTAAATATCACTGTGCAACTTTTTTAAGGCCATTTTCTGGTTACGCCTTCGGATCGCGATATTTTTTAAGAGCATACCGAATCTAAAAAAATCCCCAAAGGACTTGGCCCTATCACATCGTAAAGGTACTCTTTTGATACCCAACATATTTTCACCCCAAACTGTCCATATATCATGAACCGTTTGGAATTTTGTTTTTATATCTTGGGCAAAGTTAAAGATATAAACTAGAGGAAAAAAGTCATAAACCGATTGACCCAAAAAATTGGCATCTAGTGCTTCAAAAGTGCAAAAACTTCGAAAAATTTAAATTTTTCATGTTTTTTGCCGAAACGGCTAAACTACTGGAAATTTGAAAAACCTTTCTTCTGCGAAATTATCCCAAACAGCAAAATAAACAAATATTTAGGACACGCTAGCTTCAAAACCCTTCATACCGTTTTGATACTATAAAAGTTATCTTTAACAACACTCGAAGGTATTTGCACCTTTGGGGATTTTTTTAGTTTCGGTATGCTCTTAAAAAATATCGCGGTCAGAAGGCGTAACCAATTTATGAGTTGCACTGTGTATTATGTGAACATAGTAAACCCGCGTGTGTAAATAAAGCCCGGAAAACCGTCCATTATACGGAAGTTGCATAAGTACATATGTTATACGTAGAAATTGGTGGGATCTTTTTCTTTAAATTTTCACCCACTTAGCTTCAACCCTTTACTCAAAGAAAAACATACAAAAATGGAATACTTGCAAATTTTTTCAAAGGTCTTTAAATAGTTATGAATACTGGTTAGATGGCAGATGAAGAAGCGTTTATAAAAGATGTAGACCCAAAATGGCAAAGTAAGCCAAATTTTCATTTGAGCATTTTTCGAGAGCGCTGACCTTGGTAGATTGAACGGCCAATTAGCCAATTTTTCGAGTGACTTAAGATTATCATGAAGATTTGATGAAAAGCAATGTAGATGGGTAAATAGGAGGTGTAGATCAAACGGTTAAAAATATCGAAATTTTGCCCTTTATTCTTATAACCAAAAATTATTAGATAGACTTAATAGACGGCAATAGTAAAATGTAAAATTGGCCTTACAGCCCCAAAGGGCCAAGCCAAGCTTCCCTCAATCTCTTTAGGTGTGGGCTTATAATTTTTCGGACAAGAATAAGGGACCTTCAGTTCAACGCCGAATCCGAACCGCAAAGTTGAAGAAGCTTTTTCATGGCTAGTTACTTTACAGCTAGCGCCAATAGCTGGTGAAGGTGACCGTATGTGTAAAAGCTAGTTTCTAAAGAAAGAAAAAAACTTTTATTATTAGATGTTCAGAGGCGGGATCGAACCCACGACCTCCCGCCCAGCAGTCCAGCACACTAACCACTGGGCCACAGACGGCCACGGGTAACCTAGTAATTAAATAAATAAATTAACAATAAATTAAATTTTTAAATTCCTAAGAAATAAAATAAAACAAAATAAAATTTCGTCTTTAAACCCCAATAACTCTTTGAACGAAAAACATGAATGTGAGTACACATTTTCTTAACTGCAGTATTGATATTATGTGAGTAATAGAAAAGCTTAAGAATTATGGAGAACTATGTATATAGAAAAAACCATGTTTCTTACTTCCCTGCAAGTCTTAACTACAGTCAATGCTTTAATCCAAATGCACAAAAGGATTATTCAGACAGCAGAACATTGAATATCATCAGCTTGTGCTCAAGTCGCCAGTGTGATTTGAAATCAGTCAAGAGAATTTCTAACTATGTGGGATTTGAGTAGAAAACTTTCTTGTTTAAATGGGATTTTTAATATTTGACTTTGGCACAACCCGATATAGGACCAAAAATACCGGCATTTAATGATTTTAATTTACTGCTCTATTTTAGATTTCAAGATTTTTTTTGCTCAGACTGCACTAAAAAAATTTCAATAGACGAAGTAGCTAACAATTATTGCCAAGTTAAACCTTGTCGACTGGTAACATTGGACTGCTCTGTCGAGGAACTTTGATTTCAAGTATTATATATAAGCAAGGCTGCAAACCGGCTTTAAGCCGAACCGTTTAGAGCCCGGAATTCAGACTTTATATTTACAGCAAACCAATCCTTGAAACAAACCACGTAAATAAAATACCTAAACCTGAACCAGTTCCGAACCAAAATGGTCGGTTCGGTTCAACAAAGAGTATAGACTATTTATAGACAGTAGACCTAATGCCCACCCAATGAGCAAAATTAAACCGCCTTCCAGAGTTTCTCATCTCACGACAAGCTTACGGTAGCATAAATGTCGGTTACTTAAGTTGTTAAAAGTAAATTGGTAAATTTTGGTTCGAACCGTCCAACCGAATCTCTACAAAAATGATTTGTGTTTCCAATTCTGGATATAAGAGATTTAACTCAATGAGATACCAGAATTCATTTTATATTAGTAATCTCACAAAAAATATAAGTGAAGATTTATATTGCACAAATTAATTTACTTTTTTCGTACGAAAATAATTTTCTTGACAGCCTGTAGCCCTCCCAAAGCCGAAACCTAGATCAACCCCTGTTCATAATATGAATTTAGTTTTGAACAAATAGTTTTGCATTCATCTTAATTTAGATTGGGTTTCTCTTATTTAAATGTATTCGAAATTACTATCCGTGAAGGACAACTTAACTTCGTCTGTGCCGAAGATTTTATACCCTTGCAAATGTTTTGATTTCCGAGCGATATAGCAGCTATAAGATATATTCATCCGACTTTAACCAAAATCTGAAAATCTGTGTGAAACAATATAATATTAAGATTCGCTGTGCTGCATTTGGGTTCAGGTAAAAAAATACTTGCTCTGGTTCAGAATCGCCTCGCACTTCTTTGGATTGCAGCCCTGGTAGAAAGGGCTCCTTTAAAAGCAGAAAGAGAAGCAGGGCCAAACTGTTGAGTCTTCGTTTATGACGTTTCCTTAAGAATAAGAATAAGATTAAGAATATCTTTGGTCAGGGATCAAGCAATTCTGCTGGATGCACCCATTAAAATATTTTCAATTCAATCTTTCGAGCATTCCCCAGAGTATACAAAAGTTCCTTCATTGTCTTTCGCAGACTAAATCCACATCGCCCACTCCTTTTGCGGCACTCCTAGTGCGCCGGCTTGGCAACACGCCAACTCTTCTTTTAGTCAACTTATTGAGCAATTTCGACGATCCCACAGACAACACCGAAACTGATCTGGGCCCTTGCGATGTTGAGTGCCAGGCGAGTACTAATGAGTGCCAGATGAAAGTCAATTTCGGGCCGAATCGGCCCACGTAAAGTCACGCAATATTGTGTGGAGGCCGGATGGGATGTAATCTGTTCAGAGTTCTGCCACCAAAGCGTGCAGCACACGTACCTACCAAAATGATTATTATTTGAGAGCAAATTGGGAGAACGCAAATTGCAGCATGCAAATCAAAGCCCAACCGCAAGACAAACTGTGGTTGGGTCCGCGCCTGTAACTGATCCGCTTAACCATTTAGGACATCACAAAAGTTGATTCACCGGAAAGTGCATTAAAGCGCGCTGACCACTCGGACAATGGGAGTAAATATTCAAAAGGTTAAGCTAGATTCGGTATCGGTTGTAAAACAAACAAAACCCGAGTCACCCCGTTGCAGGCTCTTCTAATGCAATTAAAAGTTTCCATTCATTCCATCCACAAGTCAAATCCGGTGGGCCAAGTGTTTGCTTAGTTGCGGTCAGTTGCGTTTGCTCAAAAAAAAAAAAGGATCGCGCAATGTAACCGATCCATACAAAAGGGGTCAGCCACCGACTGGATCAAAATGTTGAAATTAAGCGTTAAATGGAAAAACAAAAGCTTAATCTTAGGAACAAGGCCATGAAAAGACAAACTAAAATGCGGCACAAAGGAAATATAATTAGACCCAAAGGGGTCAGCCGGCGTCCAGCAGTATTCAAGCGTGCAATGCAGGAAGGGGTTGTGCATTTCGGGTTGGGCTGGGGTGGCCACTTGAACCTGAACTTTATGCCGCCGAACGGCGCAGTTAAGGAGCCAACCGGTTTGCGAGTTTTGACGCTGCCCGCGTAATGAAGATAAACGATTTACAATCAAATTTTATTGTCCTTACACCCCACCAGATTGCATTAGCGCACAGCAAGGAGCCAGTCGCCGAGAACTGACCAAGGATATTAATGATATGCTTGACCACCACCAAAAGATGTCCTGGCTGCCTTCTCTCTAGGGGTGGGGGGACGGATTTGAACAAAAGAATTTCCAGGCGTAAAAATGCACTTGGAATGTTTTAGTCAAAAATTGGGCACTGAACTGCCCAATTTAAGAATTTATTGAACAAATAGAAAAAAATGATCAAAAAATTTTAACAAAATCCTAAAAATTTGTGTAATTTGAAGGAAAAAGAACTGTTGACCGTTTGACAGCCACTGTCACGGGTTCGGAACTTCGCTCAAGCAGTGCTTTTCAAACTAGCTACTTTGCCAGTATTTGAGTAACCAGTATTTCAAGAGCCGCTATTTGAGAACTTATCGATAACGATAAGTTTATACGATATCGATATACCTTGTGGTCGATAAAATTAAATCGAGCGCCAATTTAAAATTGTTAAATTAAATTTATTGTCCATTTTTTTGGTGCACATTCAATGGAAAAGGATGTTTATTTAATTGACTGTGTTGCCATTTTAGCTATTTACTTGCTAGATTGCTGGATCTGGCAATATTCAATTGAAGTTTATCTAGTTTTAGCTTATTTTGTCACTTTTGAGACGTAGTGCAAAATATTTAAGAACTTCCTTTCAGTACAAAAAAAATTATTCAGAGAATGAATTAGGGAAACTAATTCCCTGTTTGGCGCCAACAATTTTTATTTTGCTTATATTGTGAGATGCGCTTAAAATTTTTTTTAAAAATGTATAAAACATAAAACATAAAAAATTCTGTTTTTAGAGATGGAACACTAGGACATCTGGTGTTCCAACTAGATTTTTTAATTAGAAAATGAAATCTCTGTTCTGTGCACCAACGAATTTTTAGAGATTTACAACCAACCGTCGGCAAAATCTCTAGAGATTTCTGTGGCACTCCCGTATAAGTTTTCTGCCATACCTAAATTATTCAAGCTTATAATTACTTTGAAAACAAACAAACAATTTTCCCTCTAGAACAACTTTTTCGACGAATCTTTTCTATGACAGTCATCCGATTTGGATCACACTTAGCAGAATTATGTGGAATTATATAATATTAATAAATCTAAAGTTTGAAAGCGATAGCATTGGAAACCAAAAGGGTTTTCGTTCTAAGAATTATTTTCAGACCTATCTTTTCTATGCCAAGTATACTCCATCTGGTGTTTGGAATTTGAACTATTCATAATTTGTCTTTAAAAACGTCAAATGTCATTCGGAAATCGACTAATATTTAGTAATAACTTTGATATTTACGAAATGGGTTGCTATTTGCGCGATGTACGTACTCGTTCGGTGCGCTCGACCGAAAACATTGCCAAGCCAGCCGTGGTGGTCATTTGACCGAAATTTTTTTTCATAAATAAATGACATGAACCAACCTCTCCAATAAATGTTCAACCTTTGAAAAATATCGAGCCGTTTTTATTTTTAGCAAAATTAAATTCCAATTTTTTAAATGGACCATGGATGTATATTGTTGTCTTATAAATACGAGGTTTGAGGACATTTGCATTGAAAACAAAAAAGGTTTTCTTATTAAAACTAGTTTTTCGACTGTTTGTTCCTATGGCAGATATAGTCATCTGATTCGGGCGGTTCCGACAAATGCAGCCTGTTTGTACCTAAAGACTACGTCCAATGTTTGGTTAAGATAAGATATAAGGTTCTGTTTTGATTCGAACATTATTTCTGTATTCGGTTCCGAATGGGTACCTGAATTTTTATTTCGATATCGTTCCTTTGCAAAAAAATACAAATTTAACCAAATTCCGTTAAAGTCGTCCAAAACTTGCAACTAAACTACGCTCAGAATTGAAACTGTACCGGTGCAATGTTTAAGTTTTTTTCGGTCATTTGTTCCAAAAATATCGGTAAGTTTTAATCGGTTATTTTGGGTGTACGGTTCCGGTTTGATTCCTTGGTTTTATGCTAAAACAATAATTTGGTACTCGCTGAAGAATTTTATGATTTTCAATAATAAGATTTGTTTCGTTTGATGTGGTGTCATTGTTTCCGAGTATTCCGACCCACTTGACGTTTGAAGTTAGTCAAAAAGGATGGAAGAATATCGAGAATCATAATGATAACGTCGAACACATTTGTTAATTCACATAAATTAAGGCCGAATACTTGACGAAGTGATTGCTCACTGATTGTGTGAAAGTCAGTCGTAGTTAGCATTACAAGATAATCCCTTCTACGGCATTATATTGCCGAGTAACACTGATAAAAAGAATTTTATGTCCTCTTGATCAGGAATATATATACCTTATATGGTCGGAAATGATTCGTTTTGCCTGTATGTATTGCACGACATTAGTATACCCTTTTTACTCTACGAGTAATGGGTATAAAAATCATGTGTGGAGACATTCTTTCACATTGATATCCCCATGGTGGAACTAATAAGCTGAAACCGAGTGAGACACTGCTCTCTCTGTTCTTTAGGGCCAAAAGGCCAGTGCGTTGTAAATGCTAAAAGCAATCGGCAATACACAAGTCGAAATCCAAACAAATGTTCTGCCGTCTCTTTCTATCTCACTGGCATACATGTACTAAACCTCAGCAGATGCTGACGGCTTCACCTTGTTAATTCCCCCAAGGACAACCCCCTTTGTTACTGAGTGCTCCCCATTCAACTGGTACCCCAAAAAAGTGCAGCCTACTTCAATGACTTCACCATGACATGTTGAAAATCGTATGGAGAAAAGTCCGGTCTAGACCCAGCCAGCAATTTAGCAAACGTTATGCAAACCAAGCTTAAAGTAAGGTTGCTTTTGCAATCGTTCTCGTATGGCAGCCTACGATATTTATAAAACACTTGCTAAAGTAAGCTATTTGCGCATGTCGTTTCGGCGACCGAGAGAAATTTCATGCTCACTCTCTCTCTCGCTCTCTTCGCATAACTTCTGATCTTTTCGAGCAACGCAGCTGCAGCTGGCAAGGCAGACAAAAAAAAAGGTAACCTTAAGCAAAGGCAAGAAAAAAAATGTGTATCTCATTCTCGTTGTCTTTCTTGAAGAGCGAACAAGTGAAAATTTTTCTTTAAAAAAGTAAATGCAGGCTTAAGTTTATTATTATTCACAGCAATAATATTAGGAAAAAATTAAGAAAGCAGATTATATACGATTGTCAACATCAAGTGCAAGAAAATTTACTGCGGACAAGACATGCATTCGAGCCTTCACGGTCGCCACTGCCATTCGTCGTAAGTAACAATGCTTACTTGCAGTTTAAAGTCAACTATTTACATTTATATTTAAATTCTATTACAAAGATTTTCACTCTCATATTAAGGAAGGAAGAGGACTTTGTATTTCCCCTTAAAGCAGGGAAAACGCTAATTTAATTCAATTTTAATTTTTCAATAATAATAATAACCCACCAGAACACTCACAAAATAAATGTTTAAAACGCTTTCTTATTTGACTTACAATACGTGTTTTGTAACCGTATTTAGAAAGCTTGTGGAAATCGTACAAAAATTAATTATAAAACATGTTTTGCAAGCGACTTTTTTAAGCTTTTAAAGAAAGGTGCTTTTCGATTATAAAACACTTACTTTAATGCGTTTTATAAATGTCACAGCAGCGTTTTATAAGACGTTTTACCTATATTTGAACGCTTACAAAACGTGTATTTTTATATGAAATTGTTTGCTGGGGAGTTCATGTTATATAATCATGAAACATAAAATTGTGTATTTCGTTGTGTTATATGGTTACAGCCCTGAAGAAAAATTTAAAATTAAAGCCAAGGTTTTAGATTTTGTCCTCTGTTGCTTCAAGGCTTTATTGTGCAGAGAGTCCGTTACCCCTCTTAAAATATAGTTTTTTAATTTGGAGGGGATGTTTTTTTTTTTTTTTTTTATGAACATTTTAATTCAATTTTTGAACTTACTTATCCATTTCATAATTAATCAGTAGTCAATGAATTATATTCATATATTTATCCTTCATACCAACCTCTTGCACGGCTGCCAAAAGTGCCTGGTCTTTCAATCACTTAAAATTAGTTGACTTTAACTAAAAGACCCTTCCATTAAGCGTCTTATAGCATATGCAAATATAATTTACGTTCCTGCCATTGAAATACCATTTAAGTTCCTGGGACCAGTCTTAGTCCAATCACTGGATGCGTTGATGTGGAAAATGGTTATGACTTTGGGGGGACCTTAAGGCGATTATCGTCGCACGCAATCAATAAAACGTCATATCGAAATCGAATAAATCTTAAACAGCCATTACCCGGAGTCAACACATTTCACCCAGGGAGGACTTCAAAACCAATTTATTTTTATGATTTTTTATCTATGTCGAGTAATCGGAATGATGAAATCGAGCTTGCAGTGGGCCGCAATTAATTCCAACTTCGTGTTTCATCTGATAATAATGCAAGACTTAATTGCACGGAACTTGCTAACCCCTCAGGAGCAACAACCCCAACTTGTGGGCAGAGTCTATTGCAATAACACAACATATGACGTGGACGTGGTATTTTTGCTTACGCATCGATTGGCATCTAACTTCAATGGGGGGAAATCCCCAAAGTGCCAAGGCCCAGTCGAAAATTGTGTACTAATTCCGCTTAAAGCGCTCACTCGGAAGCCCCGGTGCACTTAAAAGCCTGCCCGCTGTCTGGGAGGGGGCCACGGCCACGTTGTCTGCCCGAAGGGTTCAAAGTTGTTTGCTGCCTTTGACAAAGTAAAAACAACATTTTTATTAAAATTATAATGCTTACACAGGGTTAAGCCAGTGGGTCTGGCCAGCCGGCACAGTTGTACATGTGGTGCGAGAAGGCATACTGCGATTCCTTAGATCTCCCCATGTTATTTTAATATGCAGTGCCGTTTCTAACCACAGTCAGCACAAAAATTTTAATCCTTTTAAGTGTGCGTCAGGCAATAGATGCCCATCGACATCCCACATGGTGAATGTGAATCATTTAATCTTTTTATTGAATTTGTTGCCCAACTTTTGGGTAATAGACGCGTTTCTGGAGACAAACACACACATCTGTTGGATGGGCATAAATTTAATTTGATGGGTTTGGAGTCTCACCATGCCCCATAGATGTAACTGCGACAGTGGTTTGGGCCAGTCATAACAATTCTGTCTGGTCTGGCATATATTTATGGGTTTAGGAAATTAAATTGAATTATTCCAAGCGACAAAAGCGAAAGCCATTGCCATTTATTTAAATTTGACTAAACAGGCTCGCTGTAAACGGAAATACACGTACCGATACTGCTCTGATGACGCCGCCTAGGTGGTAGATTGATAAAACTTTTGTAATGATTTTCCCAACTAAACTAAAGGTTTCTAGTGAGATCAAATTTTGGTGAGTTTGAGCCCAAAACAAAGATTATGAACCTTGAATTTTTGAATGAATATTTGGTTTATTGTCTTGTGCGAAGTATTCAAACAAATTTTCAATTTTACATTTTTAACTGCAACGTTACGCACACTAATAAAGCAGTATCCATCACTGACTTAATCACCCGCATATCATAATTTTAGGGGGTATTGACATCCTTGGTGAAGGGCATCTTCTCGGCCATCTGTTCGGTTATCACCGATTTTACATTTTTCTTGGTCAGATTGAAAGCGAGCTTGAAGGTCTGTGCCGAAATTCCCGTAATGCTTTGGAAAGAACGCAGGGGCACTTCAGTTGGGGGTAATAGATGCTGGTTCACGTATTCTTCGTCTGTAAAGGTGGCCCAACGACGAATGCTAGCTTGGAATTTTGCATTCTGATCCTCCGCTTCCTTAGTGATGTTGGTGGATTCGCGATCGGTCATACTTATTGATGATTTAAGTCTGCACCTTGTTGTATCGGTTGTATCTGGCTTTTCAGTGAAAATGAAAATATCTAAATATAGAGATATATACGAACCGACTAGCTGGTGTCTACTGTATAACTATCTATCTTTTTAATAAATCGTTGAGACAACTGACACTTGGGTAAATAAATGAAGTAATTTTTCACCAACTTTTTTATTCAATTTTTTTTAGCCCAAAAATATTATACAAATACAAAGTGATTGTTTTAGTGACCTTTTTGATTGAAAATCGTAGAACTTTTTTAGGCAGGCTCTAGGTGATTAAGTTATGGATATTGTCCACAACTTTTCTATCAGAAGGGCCGATTTCGGGATGCACACAACACTCAAAGCCTCAGTGTTTTTGGCATTTGCTGCTGATGTCGGTTTTTGCTATGAGCTTGCCTTTGGGATTCCCAAGCATTCATAGCAATTCTGTCATGAGGCAACCTTTGCCAACACACTAAGGACAGGCGCAGACAGCTGAAGATTGAATTGGTATTCATGAAATAGCGTTATACTGTCAACCAGCCTCCTTTGTAGTGTTGTGCGTGTCTTGTTTTAGAAAAGTTGTGGACAATATCCATAACTTAATGACCTTCCATTCGAAATTTTATCAAAGTGATATGGATGGTAAAGGTTATTTGGAATTTCGAAGCTGCACATACAAAAATATGGAAAATGTGACTATCTAATTTCTAAATTAACCCCCAAGGACAGAAAATGAGTGCAAAACTGTTTTAGTTAGGCATTCTTTAGCTTACTGAAGATAGAGTCGGGAGGTTCTTATTGTGATCGATTGTGATTAATTAAGTAACGGAAGCGAAACCAGAACCGATATTTAATATATTTTGTATTTTAGCAAGTAGGATAGATTTAAGCAAGCAATATAAATAATAGGTGAAGCTCTTACAAATGCGTGAAGCGAAATTATTCAATGGAATCGTTAAGCAAAACGTAACCGTTAATCAAAATAAACCGTTTCAAATCACGTTTCGGAACCGGTAACGAGAAGCCTCTTACGCTCGGTCGAACTCAGACAAACTATAATTTCCGCCAGTCGAAAACTGTTCAATTTCTGGCATTATTTCCCGATCGGTGGGGAGGGGGCTGATTTATGGAATGAATGGGCTATTGTTGCATAGGTTTCAGGGTGCTCATATTGATATTTTTCCGATCTGCGAAAAGGGAGCCAAGTTAGGGGGCTTAATTAGTTCTTGTGTGTTACGATTTCATTTCTGGTCATATTTTTCGATCGGTGGAAAGGGCATGGGGGTGTTGGGAAAAATTGGCAAAAATATAAAATAGGGAATCGTTTCATAGGTTTTGAGGTGGTCCGATTAAATTTCTGATAGCATTTTTCCGATATCGAAAATAGGTTTAATAAAAAAAGGTTTTCTGATGCTCCGATCTCATTTCTGGGACTATTTTTTCGATGGGGTGGAAAGGGGTCTGACTTAAAGGAATACAGTTTTGTGTACACGCTTGTTTAAAGTAATTCTTAACCTTATGACCGAGTTTTGTTTTTGTTATTATTATTATTGGGAGTTTCGTTTTTATACCCTTGGAGAGGGTATATTAAAATTGTCCGGATGTTTGTAACGCACAGAAGGAAGCATCTCCGACCACATAAAGTATATATATTCTTGATCAGCGTGACGAGCTGAGTTGATATAGCCATGTCCGTCCGTCTGTCCGTCCGTCTGTTTCTATGCTATCTCCTCCGTCAGTTTTAAAGCTATCGTAATCAAACTTTGCACGAAGTCTTTTGGTACAAATACGCTGCACATTTGTCGGAACTGGCCTGATCGGATGACTATAGCATATAGCTGCCATAGGAACGATCGGTTGAAAAAGTAGTTCTAGTGAGAAAACCTTTTTTGTTTTCAATGCTATCGCTACCAAAACTCGTATTTAAGAGTTTTTTACGCTTTCACATAATTTCAGCAAGTTTTATGCAAATCGGGCAACTATTGTATATAGTATAGCTGCCATACAAAAGATCGATCTGAAAAAAAGTTTTAGTATGAAAAACTTTTTGTTTTCAATGCTATCGCTCCCAAATTCGTTACTGATCAATATGATATGCATAATTCGGTTCAGTCTGATCCATATTGGATGACTATAGCATATAGCTGCCATAGGAATGATCGGTCGAAAAAATAGTTTTAGTGAGAAAAACTTTTTTGTTTTCAATGGTAGCGTCTTTGTCCGTTCCAGTAATGTATATTATCTGTTTCAACACAATTCTGGAGAATTTGATCAATATCGGATGAATATATCGTATAGCTGCCATATAAAAACTGGCAGAAATATATCATGCTCCAAGGGTATATAAACTTCGGTCAAGCCGAAGTTAGCTTTCCTGTATTTTTATAAACTTGAAAAGTGTATTATAATTTTGCCCAGAAGTTTGCAACGCATAGAAGGAATCATCTCCGACCACATAAAGTATATATATTCTTGATCAGCATGACGAGCTGAGTCGATTAAGCTTTGTCCGTCCGTCTGTCCGTCCGTCCGTCTGTTTCTACGCGAACTAGTCCCTCAGTTTTGGAGCTATCGAGCTGAAACTTTGCACAGAGTCTTCTTTTTACTGCACGCTGCTAATATGTCGGAACCGACCGGATCGGATGACTACTTCTTGTAGCTGCCATAGAAATGTTCGTTTGGAAAATGGGTTTTAGTTAGAAAAACTGTTTTGTTCTCAATATTACCGCTCTTAAACACGGTCATGGGTAATATTGAATGTTTTTAAGCTGATCTGCGAAGTTTGGTCGAAGTCGCTAACCGTTTAGACAAGCTTTTTCAAGTGTATCAGAACTTCGGTACAGACGAAGTTAACTTTGCCTTTCTCGTTTATGGTGTGTTGGTGTTGGCCTATGCCGCAGTAGGGTTCTGGACCTACCGTTGCGGTGGCTTCACCCTTGCTTGCCAATTCGTTCGATAATGTTATGTGCCGGTATCCATCATAGGGTCAGGTTGTTCCTGCTGCCTAGTTGGTCCTTTTGTGAGTTGCCTCTAGGACTAGCTTAGAAGTGTACTTGTGCCAGCTAAGCGCATTGAGCGCTGCTTGGCTATCAGAAAGCATAGCAGACATTTCTCTATTCTGGTAGTTCTTTCCCTTATTAAGCATCTGTACAACAGGAGATGGCACATACTTCAGCTTTATATGTGCTTGTAAATTCTCCCATTGCTGCAGACCTCTTCGTTCCTGGTCCTGCTACCCCAAGTCCAGTTCCCGTCTGTGTCCCACTGAAGAGTGTGTGGTGGCATTTTATATGTTTCTTATAGTGAGATCTTCTCTCTTTATTACTTTTATAGCCAGAGAACTTCCTGTTAAAGTGGTGCTCTGCCACCATTTCTTGTGTGGTTTAAAAGATTATAGGGATTTCCTTCCTTAATTTTGCTCTAGTACACTGGCTGAGTGTGTACTCTAAGTGTCTATCAAATCTTAGCCTACCTCTCCTCTGCCTCCTGACCTATTTTTCTGGTGTAATGAGGCAGCCGGATAGGCATATTGCTTAGCTTGCGTTTTCTTCTCTCCGATGTTCGTTAAGATCGGTAAATTTTTAGATGTAGCACCCATACAAAATTACCTAAGAAAGATTTGTTCCGCATTTTGGATAAGAAACAAGATTAGTGACTTCCGGTGTAAAATTTTTAAAAATTATGACCTAAATTTCCCCGTCCAAAAAAAGATCAAAAAAACGTTTATTTTTTATTCTGTTTCTTCTTATGTAAGTTAAATTAACTCAATACACAATTTTGTACCTCAAGTAACACAAAATAAATAGAAAAAGTTACCAGAAACAAAACACGCATTTATATTATACTAGCAAAAAGCCCGTCGCGCTTCGCTGCGCCTTTAACAAAACAGAACCAATATCAGAATCAGTTTGAAGTCAATCATGAGAGTCAAATATTTACCAAATTTAAAAAATATTCTCTAAATTTGTTTCCTCTGTAGAGCCCAGAAATCGAATCATACATACTTCATAGGCTTAAAGTCAACGTTTTACTACTTCGCTTTTTCACCGTTACGACTTTGCTGCTGCGTTCTTACCACCCCCATCCCACTCCACCCACTCCCAATCAACTTCTTACACAACTTCCACCCGTTTCCCACCTACATCCCACACACTTCCCGCTCACATCCCACCCCCATCCCTCCCACATCCCACCCACTCTACACACAATTCCCACCCACCATTATCCCCAGGTCCCACTCACTTTCCACAAACTTCCCCTTCACATTCCTCCCACATCCCACCCACATCCCTCCCACTTTCCGCCCACATCCCGTCCACTTCCCACCTACATCCCACCCACTTCCCACCTACATCTTACCCACTTCCCGCCCCCATCCCTCACACATCCCACCCACTGTACACCCAATTCCAACCCACTCACTTCCCCCCCAGTTCCCACTCACTTCCCACAAACATCCCCTTCACATCCCTCCCACATCCCACCCACATCCCTCCCACTTCCCGCCCACATCCCATCCACTTCCCACCTACATCCCACCCACATCCCACACACTTCCCGCCCCCATCCCACCCCACCCACTCCCTATTCACTTCTTACACAACTTCCACCCGTTTCCCACCTACTTTCCACACACTTCCCGCCTACATTCCACCCACCTATTCTCCCACTTCCCAGTGGGCGTCCCGCCGGTATTTCCAACATCGGAATTTTCCGGAAGATTGGTATGCAGTTGTTGTTGAATTTTTATATAGATCTTTGAAAATGAGTTTCAACTTGATCGGATGAAAAACAAAAAAGTTTCATACAACAGTTTTCCGCGAATTTTCCACATTTCCCGACAGAATTTTCCAAAATCCGTTCTTAGTACTCACATTCAGCATAACATAAAACTACTGTGAAAATCTCATCTTCCTATCTTTTATGGTTTAGGCTGTGCGACGGTCACCAGTCAGTCAGTCAGTCAGGTTGAACTCTTTTATATATATAGATTGTTATCATATTGTTTCACAAACCGAAAACATTCGGAACCAAAACTCGATTCAGGATTAATTCCAGATTTCTACTTAGGCGGAAGAAATAAAAAGCGGAGAATAGTAAGAACCGTTTTTACCATTTAAAGCTAATTGCTTTCGTTTGTGATTTAAGTAATTTTGTTTAAGTTTTCACACTTTATTTTAGAAACATCGCTGCACAACTTCAACCACTCACCACCAGTTCTCAAGTTTGATGTAGACTAAAAACCAAATTTTAAAATACGTATCTCGGAGTTGGTAAGAGCTCGAGGTTTCAAGTGTATGGAACAAATGCTTCTTTAACTTGTTGGCAGATCCAGTTCCTTATAAATTTTCGTCGCGCCCGCCGACTCCTCGATCAATTTGGAAAAAAACTTATACCTCCCCCAGTTTTGTAGGGTTAGCATTGTTTATGGATCCCACCAACTCGATAGTCAAGTTATGGGCATAAGAAAAATTGCTACAATAGCGCCTTCTGCTGGACGGATGACGCTTTTTTAGCCGTTTTCGTATACTATTTGTCGTTAGATAATTGGCGAAACGACCAAATCATAGTCATTTCCGTTTTAATGCACGAGTCGCAGGAAGTGCCCCAGAGACAGATGCCGCTGGTACAAGTTGGTATGATGGTTGACTTGATTAACAGTAGCTTTGCGCGTCAGGAGCTAGACCAAACTCGTTTCCATAAAAATCCAATTCGGCGACTAAAACCAAACTGCAACTAAATAATGCGCCTCGCGTTTACCCCCCAAATAAACATAAACACATTTGGTGGAGATGTCCACAAAAACCACATAAATGCAGCGTCTGGTCTGCGGTGTTTGGCTGACGCTGCCACCGCATGCATCACGTAGCACAAATCCAATTCCAATCTGATCTAGTGCAGCCGTCGCCAGTTACTCAAATCGCATTTCTCCCCCACAATTGTGGGATGGTTGCCAGTTAAATTAACAACAATGAGCACCCGCGGCATTTGGTGGTGGTTGCAAATGTCTGTTGGCTGTTGTCGTTCCTCAGTGCCGTTCTGCTGCTGTTCCGGGTTGCACAAATAGTACGATTGGTTTTGACAATTAGTTTTATTTTTCGCTGTAAATTTTCATTGATACAAATGAAAAATGGAAATTTGAGTATAACTATCTTTTTTCGTACTATTTAAATTTCGTTTAAATTACATATAATATTAAACTAGATGTTTTCTGCCATTTACTCTCCTTTTTCATTTTCTATTCTTCGCTGTTTAGTTATTTTTTTTGCTTAGTGCATTTGTTTCCCTCATTTGTCTAGATTTTTGTGGATGAGAAAAATAAGAATGAGAAACAAGGAAGGTGCTTGGGAGGGTTGGGGGAGGCAGTTATAGATGCGAAACTAAAGACAACAAAAATGCAATATGATAATACAGCAGAAACTAGATAAATAAAATCTAAAGCAGAAGAATTACCAACAACAACAAATTTGGCCTAAAAAGGAGCTCGGACATGTGTGGCGTGTTGATGGGTGTGTGAGCGGAGCGAGTGTGCTTCCTTTTCGATCTGAGCGTTGGTGAACATATAACATATAGAAAATAAATATGTTGGCTTTCGCATTTTGGAATTGGTTTTAGTTTGTTTTAGTTGTTTTGGGAGAAGTTCTCTTCACTCCTTGCGCACTTGACGCTTGCGTGCAGATTTTGTGGTGGTTTCCTGTAAATCGGAGAGAATCCGTTAATGTCGAAGCAGGAGTTATCTTTTGCAGTACCCACCTCAGTCGGTGTGGACTCTTCGTTGTGTTCCTCCTGCTGCTTGACCTCTTTATCAACTAAATCAGACTTGTTATTCTTCTTGGGACTAGCGGACAGCGGCGTGCTTTCCTTGCTAGAGTCACCAGCTGCCTTGTCAGCCGATGGATCACTTTCTTCCTCCTCATCAGCAGCATCGGCCTCATCATCTGGCCGGACTGCATCGGTTTTCTTGGCCTCAGCGGCCGCTGCTTTGGCAGCGGAGTCCTGTAATTACCCCAGGGCACATTAGTACACTCATTGAAATCAATCCCAAACTCATGACTAGCAAAACATTACCTGGCTTTTAGCTTTACCAAATTTAAAGTAAACGGCGATGACAACCAAGGATACAATGGCCACCAAACCAATGCCCCAGACCGAGGGATAGGCTTTGGCTAGCTCGACTACCTTATTGACGAATGAGTCCTACAAAAAACATGAATAGATAGGCAAATAGCAATAATAGTGCGATTCAAGTGCAAAAGCCGAATGGAAGCATGTGGAACTTTGGTGAATGGAGTAAGATTTTGATGTAAACCTCTTTGGCCCGACGATACAAATAGAAGACATAGCAACTGGCCGGTATGAGCAGGTACACGAAATACAAGGCCCACCAGCCGGGTTTGTAGTTCATGCGACGCATCAGGCGATGCCACAGGGTTTTCTTATAATTGCAGAGGCACTCGATTAGGCACGTTAACATTTGGTTATGTTTCTCTGTGTGTGTGTGTGTGTGTGTGTGTGAGTGCGGGAGTAGGCTTGTCAGTCAACTTACCGATTCACGATCAATATAACGACGCTTGATATCAAAACTGTTGGCAGCAAAGTCACGAGCCACCTCCACATCATCAGTAATGATGAGATTATCAAAGAGCATGTCACTGGACATGGACCACAGTTCTAGACCCACAGCGCTCTGCAAAGAAGTAGGTAAATAGATAATTATATAGTTATATATTAAATATCTATACTTATAAATCTGTACGCCCGACCGACTGACATATTATCAACCCCAAACTGTTTATCCTACAGATTTAAGATTTGGCATAGACCTTCGTTTAGTTATGCAGGAGCGCACTAAGAAAGAAAATTTGGAAAATTTGTCCGCGAAATGGGTCAAAAAGCCAAAGAAACGTTTGTATGACACACAACATGATAAGCTGCTTTGTTAAGAGAGCGAGAGAGAGTAAACGACTCTTTGAGTGACAGTATTTGCTGTGTGCGTGTATGTTTTTTTGTATAAAAACCAATAGCGAATAGCCTCATCCAATTAAATTAAATCTTATGACTGTGGAAGCAAAAAGTTGGGAAAGGCGGGTGGGGAAAGAGTGGAGAGGGTGGAAAGAGTGGTGAGCGGGTGAAGAGGGGTGGGGAAAAAAGGGGAAAGCCAATTTGAATTGAGTTATAATTGAAGAGCGCTGATGCTGCTCTGAAATGCACATTCTTCATATAATCTCGATAGACCCGAAATTCACTATGTGGTCGTGCGGCAGAAGTATGTTTTTAGCATCCACTTGACTGGCAGGGACTAACATTTAATTTCGGAATTTTTGAGCGCATAGAAAATTTGGTTTGGTCCTTCAGGACGGCATGACGGGGAACTTGAAACTGTCTACAAGATAAAACAACACAATTTCTTAAAATCTTGGACGCGGACAAAGTCGCGGCGGGTTCAGCTGGTATACTATATATATATTTGGACGACAATGTTTTTAGTTGTCTTTCATAGGACATTAAATCTAAGTTGGCTGGCAAGGACTCCTTGTCAAAGAGTCAACATGATCCTGAAGTTTTAAATAATTAAATAAGAAAATAACAGTTTTATATGTTTTAAGTTTTTAATCGGAGTGAATATTCAGTTAAATCAAGTAAAGTACAAAAAATTAAAGACGTGAAGTGCAAAACAATTTAATTTACGTACTTTGTGGAAGGTCATTAAATAAAAAAAAAAAAAAAGAAACCAACGAGGATACACAATAGATGTAGAGCAATCAATCTTTACTGCTTGACCAATGAAGTTTACCCTCCTATGGGGGAGTGTCTAAGTGTTGTGCCCCATATTATCCACGTTCCAATAGTTCCTCTAAGTCTTGAGATATATTATGATTTCTAGTTGCCTTAAGATGAGATCAATTGGTAGAAAATGTATTATGGCACATGCAGGTTTACGAGCTTTCCAGCACTTTATGTCAGGGATGCAAACCGATTCTAAACCAAACCTTAACCGAACCTGTGTATTTTTAAATGCTTAACCGAACCGAAAACCACTAACAAACACGGTTCGCTTAAGTTTATTAATGAGTTTTAAGACGATACTTGTAATATTGGGAATTTTAATCGATTCCTTAAGAAATGATTTGCCATACTTTCGGTTAAGAATTATTTTTTCAACAATTTTAAAACATGTGATCACAAAATATCTTGCCACCGACCGCTCAATGTATGTACCTTCTAATGGATTTGCGTGAGTATTAGATGTGTACCTGTGACTTGAATATGAACGTGTCACGGTGTGTCACGGCGTGATCGTAAGCAAAGACAGAGTTTCATGCGTGAGCATCCGTGATCAGTGCGTGTTTCGTGAGTGAGCCAAAGTCAAACATCGTGAATATAAGATCCACAGTACTCACGAAATTTTTAAAATTTATTTTTCCTATAGAAAACGATTCTGGAATTTCGGAATTTTGGTTATTATTTTCATTAAAAATGGGAAAAAGGGAGAGTTGTGCAATGATGTAACAGAGTGGAAGCACCCCGACCCCAAAAGTATTATTTTGCAAGCCGGTCGTTTAGCCTCCGTCTGTGTCTGTATAACGCGTCGACTCGAGACGAACGTAGCCACATTTTTGTGTTAGGGTATATGTACCCACATCGATTTTGTTTTCGATTTGGAATCCCTCCTCCATTTTTATCATCGAAAAACTTCTTCCTCTGTATAAACCGTGGATCTCACAGACTATAAGATGTGGAGCCACCAATTTTGCATTTTGAAGGTGTATACTGTACCCAGATTAAGTTGGTTTCAGATTTGAAATTCACCCCTCTCTTTTAGCAGCGAAAAACTGCTCTCCTCTTTGAACGCGTTATCTCAGAGACTGTACAGATAGAGCCAATTTTTGCTGTATTGTGTTATCGTACCCAAAGTTTGCTTCAGATTTGGCAAATTCTCCTCTTCTCCTTCTAACCGCGAAAATCAGAGCTAAATTTTTAGTTGAACCAATGATTGAATATATTCTACGTATACGACTAAAGATTCGAGCAAAAACACCGAAGATATGAAGTGCGCCTCCCCAGTTATTCAAATAAATTTTAAAATAAAAGGAGTTCAAAGCTTAGGAACCACATTACTTGGAATTATTTTGTGTCGGGCACCGACCGAACACTCTTACTTGTTTTATCTTGTTTTTCATATCATTAAAAAATGATTAATGTTTAAAAACTTAAAAGTTGCGGTTGGATTGAGCGAAAAACCCAAACAGAATTGATTTTGCGTGTTCGGTTCAGGTTGAAAGTGGATTTCAACACGTATTTGTATGAAAAGAAACATTACAATTCAAATATATCAGTATTTTTCCCAAACAGTTTGATGGCATAAAACATCATAACTTGTCTGAGAATCATTTTCAAAATAAAGAAAATGAAAACGCGACAAAGTTACAGACCTACAGTTTATTTGAAATTTGACCTCGAGCCTGCAATACTCAAATTCAACGATTTAGGTAGGTCATCTTTATGAACTTTAGTTCACAACTTATAATTTTTAAAACGCGTTTTGGGAAAAGGCCCCACTGTCAAAAACTGTGTGAAGCAATGAACCGAACCAGTCTTTATTTTCGCTCAGTGATTTGTAAAGCAGTATGGGAAGTAGTAAAGGCAATGTAGGATGGACGGGTAAAGGCACCGTTCAATAGTGTTATCATTCCAGTGAATCTGTTTTGAAATATTCTTCATCTTTAACTGCAATGTCATACGCAGTACTGGTTAGGTCGATGATTAATGAATCTGATCAACAACATATCTGCTGTCGCTGCGAAAGACTAGCTGCCCTATATTCGTTTGAATTGAAGTGTGAAGCTTTGCTAGCTTTCGGCAAAAAGAATGATAGATGGCGGAAGAGGTCCTTGGTGGACCCCTGGTATGTAACGTTAATGAATTGGAAGAAGTAAAAGGCTTGGGTAAACAAGTGATCGATATAAATGCTGAAGATCAAACCTGATAAGGACTTAAGATCCTTTGCTAAGCCGAATTATATAAGATTCCTATATAAGATATCGTTAGATGGTTTAAAGAAATTTTAATTGCGGAACACGTACAGAATTGAACACACAGCTGGGAATACCATCAGGTATGAAGTTTTGAGCCACAATAAGCTAGTCCTTCAATCGAAACACAAGAAATACTTGCTCGAAACTCATCTGGAACGTGAACTTCTTAGGTATTCACACTGATCCTAATCTAAATTTCAAACAGGTAGTGTTTATTAACTTTAGAGTCTGAAAGGTTCACCTTGAGACCACAAATAATTCTCTTATCACCCAAAGAACTATTCGGAACTGTTTCTGGGAAAATATCGTGCTCTCATTTCTACTTACAATTGGTGTCATTTGGAATGGCTTCAGATCCTCAAAGAAATCGGGATTGGCAATTTTACGCGGTGACCATTTACCCTGATAGTTGGGATTCTCAATCATGGGCGCACGCCACTTGCCCTTGTACTCGGGATTGGGTATCAGGGGTGCTTTCCATTTGCCACAGCCGGCGGCCTTCATACAGGCAGGATTGTCCACCAATGGAGCCTCCCATTCGCCATCGATTTCAGCATCCCAATCTTCGGGTTTAATTGCGGTTGGATCGAAAATCATATCTGGTTCATCCTCCAGCCAATTGTCAGGCATTATAGCATTCGCGTCGGGCAATTGTGGTGGAGCATCCTCATCCCAATCACCTGGTTTCTGGGCACTGGGATCAGGTATCTTTTCACGTTCATCCCAAGTGGCGGGCTTGTGATCATTGGGATCATCGATTTCGGCCGGAGGATTCACAGCTGGTTGGAAATCAGTCAGCAAGGAGCCTTCGTTGATGATTTTGTGGTCCACACGTATCTCGAAACTGTTATCCGGATGCACCACCAGCTGATACAGATGGGGCAGCTTGTCCTTGAAGGGCTCTTCCAAGCGGTTCCTGGCAGAAGAGAGAAAAAGAAAGTGTGAATGACCGACAATCAACCCGCAGCAGCCGCAAATGGGCGATGGGGGTAAAAATAGATGCTAGGCCCACATGCCGGTGACCGGCTTATCTGCCCGGCGCACACACACGACGCACTTACTTTGGTTTGTTGCAATGCTTCTCGGTGATGGTGCCGTTAATTGGATTAACATGGCGGAATATGAAGTGCATTTTCACATCGTTGCCGCACTTGTCCGGTCCAAACATAATGGTGTAGGGGGTCTTGTCATTGAACTACAAAGAACACAAATCAAACTTTAGTTATTGTTTTCCCGCTGCTTGTTGGTGATGGCCGTCATACCTTTTTAAGATCTTCCGTCTCTTTGCCGGCCGACAACAGTTTAAGGTAGGAACCGCCACACTCTTGACCCTCCTGTAAAGAGGAATTTGGGTCAGTTACTGCTGCTATTAATTGGCTTAGCCCTGCTTAGTCGCGGCAGCTGATGCAATCTCTCACCTGCAACGTGACCTCATATTGCACCACCAGCGGTTTGCCTTGCTTGAAATCGAACTGTTTGCTCAAACGTGCCGAAATGGCCGCATGCTTGGCCTTTGATTTCAGCACCAGACCCTTATCCTTGGCCCACACTATGCGCTGCGGTGACTCCCAATTCCAGAGGCCATCATATTTGGCGATTTCCTCGGCTATGTCATCTTTCTTGGCCTGGGATTGAGTCCAGCGTGTGCGCGAGTCTTCAACATTATCGAAATGATCGGCAAAATGGAATTTCTTGGGCTCAATAAAGGGACTCTCATAGACCAGTTCCTCATCGCCAGCAGCCTCTTCGGCAGATTCCTCCTTAAAAGAACAACAGACACATAAAATTAGAGATAAGTTGTGATAAAAAAAACCACGCGGTTGACACACATTCCGGCCCCAGGGGAGGAGGGCGTGAGCGGGGGCCTTGCGTAAGCAAACTCAGATTTTTCCCCACCAACAGTTGAACCTTGTGTTAATTGAGAGCCATAAACTGAAGCCGCCCCTCAGCCCTAGCCCCACCCCACCACATTCTAGATGCTTCCACCGTTGCCACTGACGTGTACTTTCTTACCTGCACATCTTCCACGATGCCATCATCAAAGTCATCCGTCTCCACATCCGCACCGGCGGCCATCATCAGGAGGCAGCAGGCGGCGCCTAGCAACGCCAGCGTTGCACCGCGGCCCATTTTAGCCTGCATTTCGCCGATTTTCTTTGGTGCTGCTGATTTTCAACCACCTCTCACCTACCCGGCCTCAACAGAGTTTTGTGGGAAAAATGAAAAAAAAAATGCTCTTCTGTTTCTTGTTGTTGTGGGCTGCGCCTCCGTTGCTTTTCACCGTTTACTTTGCACTGAGCGCTGCGGAAAACGGAAAAAATGTATTCCAACGCGGCGAACTTAGATTTGGTAATTAAATTAAGTTAAATTTTATACATTTGTTTCTCTCGCTGCGCCTACTTCGGTTTTTTTTTTTTTTTTGTTGCGGTTGTTGTTGCAGCAACCCTGCGCTTTGCGGATTTGGTGCTAAAAAATACCGACAGCCGCTAGAGGGCGGCAGCGCGTGAGCGCCAAGTTTGAAATTGTGCTCAAAAAACAGCATTGCATTGGTAATTTTTAAGAAGAAATAAAACAGGTTTACAAATAAGGGCCAAATTTGGTCATGTGAAAAATTTTGCAAAATTTTGCTGTTTCAATAACCGCTCGATCTACACCTTCTAAATATAAATAGTAATACATATCGCTCACTTACTTCAATACTGGCATAACTCAAAAAAAAAAAAAAACGATTTTTGACTTGAAGATGCAGAAATATACGCTGTATTGAACTATTTTTTACTTTGTATCTTTTATTTCACTTGAGATCAAAATATGTAGAAATATCATTTTACAGGTTCATTTTCATGTTATTCCAAAAGCGTCATATCTCAGTTGTCCTGCAGTCGATATTGCGCATACATACTTCGGCTTTTAGTTAAAACATCATATTTTCAAGTTATATTACTAAGCATTTTAAACTTAAGATATTTTACTAGATTAACTCGAAAAAAAGGAATAATTTTTTACTGAATAAACCCATTGAGAACTTTAAACGCGATTTTCTCAAATTGGATTATTTTGAGTTATTCCAGTATTGAAGTAAGTGAGCGATGTGCTCAAATGAGAATTTTTGCAAATTTCGCAATGTTACATATTTATTGCGGAACTTTGATCATGTATTAAGTATGGGTTGATCCGAAAATTTTTAAACCAAGGGCAGAAATTTAAAGTTGCCCAAAATGCAAATGTTTGTTAATGGAACAATAGGATTAGTATTCAAGCTTCAAACTATTTAGCAATATGGTTTTACGATGATTTATTTGTTCTAGGCAGAGGCTTACCCACACCTATCTCTTACTAGAATTTACTCTTGAAAAAAGAAATGAAAAAAGTTGTTGTTTTTGCAAAGTCTGATCAATGTAGAGCTAAATAAAAGAAAATTTAAGAAAATAACTGTTCATACGCCAAAAATATACGCCTGTGAACAGATGCTCATTAGTTGTCAAAAGTATTTACACACGTTTTCTTTGCGTCAAAAGTATTTACACACAACTAAATTTAATTTTTTCAAGTTTAATGTTCAATGGTAACAAAAGATTTCTTAATAATATTAAAAAACATAACTAATATTTAGTTATACCACCTTTAACATCAATGACAGCTTGCAGCCTGTCGGGTATTGATCTTACCAAAGTTTGTGCAAATTCTATGGTCAATTTGGACCAAATGTCTTCAATTTCAGCAATGGCTCCTTTGCGTTTTCGATATTTATCAATGGTCCTCTTGTTTTTAACAAAAGCCCAAACGTTTTCAACGATTTTCAGATCAGGGCTTTGTAGGGGCCATGGAAGAACCGCCTGATTTAGGTCTTTCAAAAATTTGGTTGGTACCCTACCCTTATGGCATGGAGCATTGTCCTGCTGTAGAATCCAGTCATACGTTGAAAAAAGTCTGTTTCCTGATGGGAAAGCATGATCATTTAGTATATGGATGAATCCGTTTTGATTTAATGTCCCTACTATCGGTACCAAGTCTCCGAATCCATAATAGGAAAGGCATTCCCAGAACATCACTGTGCCACCACAAAACCTATTGATTGGCTGGGCTGCCAAATGCTTTTCATTTTTTATACCCGTTACTCGTAGAGTAAAAAGGGTATACTAAAGTCGTGCAAATGTATGTAACAGGCAGAAGGAATCATTTCCGACCATATAAAGTATATATATTCTTGATCAGCATCAACAGCCGAGTCGATTTAGCCTTGTCCGTCTGTCCGTCTGTCCGTCCGTCCGTCTGTCCGTCTGTCTGTATGAACACCTAGATCTCAGAGATGGTAAGAGATAGAGGTTTGACATGTATGGGACAAATGCTTCTTTTATCTGCACGCAGATCAAGTTTGTTTCAAATTTTGGCCACGCCCCCTCCCGCCCCCGCAATTTGGAAAAAACGTTATATCTCCTACAGTTTTAAAGATAGACAATTCGTACCTTCTAGAGATAGTTAGTAATTAGCAAAATGTCGATCGATTTGCCAAGAAATGATAAAGATCGGATAACCGGTTCTCAAGTTATGAGCAAAAAAGTGAACCACAGCCCCCCCCCGCTACCACCCCTCCCACCCTAAAAAAATGTTGCATACTTTTTGGATGGTTGTTTTTTCATGTTTTTACGCTCTCGTTTTTAAATGCATAAAATGCTTTGCTATATGACCCCTGGAACTGAAATGCAGCCTCATCTGTCCATAAAACATGGAACCAGAAGTCAGGAGGCTTCTTGCTGTACTCCAACGCAAATGCAAGACGTTTTGACTGGTTGGTTGGTGTGATGTCAATCACCTTACGGACAACATAGGTATTAAAATCAGCGTCCTTTAGCCTGCGGCGCAGTGTAGCTTTACGAATTTTTTCCCCAATTATGTTTTTTGACTCTGCGGCAATTTTAACGGGACTTGCAGTTGGATTATTTACTACAACTCCTAGTAAGTGCCTGCATTGCCTTGGTCCAACACAGGTTTTCAGACTGTTCTTTATAAATTTTTTAAACTTCCAACTGTATCCTTCTTTTTTACTAAATTATACACCGTTTTCCGCGAGATTCGATACAACTTAGCTAATACGACTGCAGAGGTACCGGTTTTGAACCTAGCAACAATTTCAGCCCGTTGCTCAACGGTTAGCTCCTTTGTTTTTGGCATTGTAGTAATTAATTGCAACAGTTAATGATTAATTTAAATTATCTGTAAATTAATTAAGATAACTAGAACAAATAGAACCTGCACTTGTCACTGCAAACCAAATACTAATGACGAACATGCATTGTGTAAATACTTTTGACGCAAAGAAAACGTGTGTAAATACTTTTGACAACTAATGAGCATCTGTTCACAGGCGTATATTTTTGGCGTATGAACAGTTATTTTCTTAAATTATCTTTTATTTCGCTCTACATTGATCAGACTTTGCAAAAACAACAACTTTTTTCATTTCACCTCCCCCCCTTCCAACCCCAAGCCGCCGTTTGTGAAGCAAGCACAAAAATATACCTTGTGTAAATACTTTTGACTAGGTCTGCATATTAATTTGAACTAAAAATCGGTACTCTGTGTGTAACGTTCGCAACGGGAAACAGGGTTTTTAAAATTTGACCGAATGAATTTTATTAAATTGATTTTCCAAACTTGCTTTATAAACAGATTTATTCCCTTAATAAGTGAAAGAAGGTGTTTTTAATGGATTTTTGCCTGCTGAATCTGAATCTGGCTTTAAATTGCTCTACGTTGTCGAGAATCCGAAAAACATAACCTCAAAGTAACAAAAAAGTGTGGTTAAATAATATTAATATTAATAATTGATAAATATCGGGGAAAAACTGCAAAATCGGTAATTCCCACATTGGAAAATGAAATCACAAATGAATTCGAATTTTATCGTTACAAATCGAGCATCAAGTCAAGAGAATGAAAAATATTTTTTCATGCTGAATTTTTCGAGCATTTTCACGCATGGGGAATAGATTTTCCGACATGGGAAAATTACATTTTAAATTATTTTGTATTATATCCTTACAACCCGAGGTTTAAGTCGATCGGATGAAAAATGGGTAAAAGTGTGAAAAAAGTGATGGAAAAAGTGACAAAAATTACGATTTTCAAATAACGGGACTACATATCATTCTTTTAAAAGCTGGATTGAAATGGTCATATATTCCAATTAATTTTTTGTGTTTGTATTTTTTTTGCAAATGCACATAAGCCTCAAAATCGACTTCCATTTTTGTGTCTGCAACGAAACTTTAAGCAAGCATAATAACTTTTTTTCAAAAACACGTAACCTTTTATTTTAAAATAGGTTTGAAAGTACTTCCAAAGAACTGCATTTTGCAAAAATTTTTATTAAAATATACCAATGTGAACGCCAGCTGTGTCAATTTTAAAAAGCAAATTTCCGTACGAATGTAACGTCCGCAATGCAGGATTACCCCATATGCAGTTTTTAAGTTAAAGTGGGTCAATTAATTAGTTTAAATCTTGATTTTCACCTCAATCTACCTTCATTTAAAAAACTGCATAGAATCCGATTTCATTTAGAAGGCATTTTTATATGTATTATACATACCTCATATTGAGGTTCATTTTAATATTTATGTTTCCATCAGTTGGTCAATAAATTGCAATCGTTTCTTTTGTCAGATATAATATATATTTAAAAAAGCAACTGCCACTGCCACCACCTGGCGGTTGGCAATTATTTTAAAAGCTTGCCGGCTCAATTAATGCTCTGCCATGGAAGTTGGGTAAACTCAGCTCAAAAAGTTTCCTACACAATAAAGTGGTATGCATTTGAGCAGAAAATTATAATAAAAATTGTTGGCTTATTGTGCAGGCGGGGATCCTTCTCCACTGCCCCCACCTTCCTAACCAACGCGCCATAAAAGGCGCACGCGTATCTATCGGTGCGACTGACAGTTGCTGTTGCTGTTGTTGCTGTTTGCGACTGCATACAAAAAGCTTTCTGTTTAATGGAATATTTAACACAATTTAAAAACAAAGTTTTTTTTCTAAAGACAAACAATGGCTCACAAGCATGCACACATGCAGGAGGGGAGTAAAGAAACTTTTATGGTGCTGGAGAGCTGGTGGCCTGGAGGCAGGAGAAAACTAAACTTATGTATGTTTATGGAAATTGTGTAATGACAGTTAATGACGGTGCTACACTTACTACATATGTGTGTGAGCGTGTGTGTGTGCAAGTGTCTGTCATCCCACTACACAACTCTGTGCATAATTAGCTGGTAGCGCCAGAGTTGTCAAGTTTTCTTTTTTTTTAGGAGCCCGCTCATTCAACACTATTGTCACATTTTTGCTTCCATAAATTAACCTTTGCGCCAGGGAAGATGCTTGTAGTTGAAAAATATAGTTTGTAATTTTTAAGATTTGGAAAATTTGAAATGGGCGTAAAGTTATATACCCTTCAGTTATACGAAATTCGACTTTTTCAGTATATTGATGATTTGGTGGTCAATTTAGATGATTTTCGTATGCTGGACACGAATCTGTTTTCGGAAATGGTCAAAGTTGAGTAAAATGCCTGTTTTGATCCATTTTTGTTTTTGCAACTCTCTGACTCTCTTTGATAATTTCGTTAAGTACTATTTCATATCCTAATAAAAATAAACTATCCCAAAGAATTCTACAATTATTTTTAGCTAAGTTATGTCATTTTGAATACATATGCTTCATGATTATGATCCGATGATTTTTTATTTATTTATTATTCTTCATTTGGTAGTTTTGTTAAGTTTGACAAAAAAATTGTTCATAGGAGTGAAGAAATAATATGCTGTCCACCGTCTTCGGGCCGAGTCTATTCCTATTCTCCGTAAAAATGTTTCCAGCCAAAGAAAACTCACGCTCCGCTGCTGCACTACTTGCTGGAATTTCGTGCCAATTTTGACAGTTTAGGATAATTTTGCTCATTTTTTCTCCACCAAGCCACCACGTTAAAATCCTCAGTCGTTTTAAAGATGTCTATTAATTTCTTCTCGACAAGTTTCTGAGGTCTTTTGAAGCAGATCTGAGAAAAAAGCACGTTATCTTTGTGACGAGCTGCTGGAATATTGTGTAGAGATAAAGAATCGACAAATAAACTGTCAGATGAGTCCATCGTCGAATTGGGGTCTGATATATCAATCGCCATGTTACATATATATATATATAGCAACTCAAAATTCCTTTATGCTATTTAAGTCTTCTGGTTGGATATTTGCTGCTGGAGGATATAAAAAAACGCAGCCTTATGCCACAAGCTCAAATTTTGAACCCAAATTGTGTCGATCTTCTTAATAATGTTTGCCTTGAGAGTTGGAAAAAATAAATAAATAAATATAATAAAAAAATTCTCTGCGTGTTGAACCTTAAAAAAAGCGGGTTTTGAATGTATAATGATTCGTACACTTACCCTCTGAGCTACGTACACACATTGTTAACATGCTTCTATAACTATTTTGATAACAACTATTACTATAAACTATAAAAATGCGGTAGTAATGTGGTGTCTACGATATTGAAATGCGGTAGTGGGCGATAATACGACATTGAAATACGGTAGTAGGCGGTGAAACGATATTGATAACGATGAGTCGAATTATTCAAAACTATATTATAACAAAAATGGTTTTGGCTCTTCGCAAATGGTCGGAGATGATTCCTTCTATGCGTTACAAACTTCTGGGCAAAATTATAATACACTTTTCAAGTGTATAAAAAAAATTATATTTTGGTTATGTGACGTCAACAAAAAAAAGGGGGATTGGGGGGCGTTGTGAGCCACTTTGCCAAATAGTCGGTTTTGACTTGCGAAGAGAGTATTGCAATGAAGCGCAATAAAACAGAGAAAAACGAGAGCGTAAGTTAAAGTCGGCTCTAACCGACTTCGATATACCCGTTACTCATGAAAAAACATGTTTAACAGCGTTGCCGCGTTGCTTAGTGTGACCATCCAAAAAGTATGCAACATTTTTTTAGGGTGGTAGCGGGGAGGGCTTGGTTCACTTTTTTTGCTTATAACTTGAGAACCGTTTTTCCGATCTTTAACATTTCTTCGGCAAATCGATTCATTTTGCTAATTACTAACTATCTCTAGAAGGTACAAATCCTCTATCTTTAAAACTGTAGGAGATATAACTTTTTTCCAAATTGCGGGGGCGGGAGGGGGCGTGGCCAAAATTTGAAACAAACTTGATCTGCGTGCAGATAAAAGAAGCATTTGTCCCATACATGTCAAACCCCCATCTATTACCATCTCTGAGATCTAGTGTTCAAAACTGATTGACGGATTTTTTGGACGGATAATTGCTTACAACGGCTGTTGATACTTTTCAAGATTATATATATACCTTTTTATTCTACAAGTTATAAAAAACAGCCAAAACTCAAAGAAGTAAAGAAACATTCAAAAACTCAAACAAAAGAACAGCCACCAGCAAAAAGTGCTCGTATATAAAAGCAAACAAGCCCGCTACCGTCAATCTATTTTCATTTTTCATTAATATTTCTTAAAACTTTTCAGAATATGAGAAAAATTGTAAATTTTTTTTTAAATAAGAAGTGTTTTATACAAATTGTTTAAATTTTTGGGGGCATTTTGTGGTCAGATCTTAAGATCTGTTCTTATATCTAACCTTATTCTAATAAAAACACCAGAACTTAAGCAAGGGTATATGAAGAATGATTGGCATTCTTCCAAGCGCAATCAGTGTCGCAGCATCGTCAGCTGCATTTTGTGCAGGGGATGACGCTGACGGGACATCAATGTTGATGCCATACCAGACAACTTTTGTTCTAAACTTTTGGACAGCGCCAACGTATTGCTGCGTGGAAGAATTTGAAACATTTTCACCTGGCGGGTCTAGCCGAAACGTATGAAGGAAGCGCCGTTACAAGCGCACGAGTTCAACTTAGTGTGTACTTAACTTCCGTTACATGGCCACACTCACACTCACACACACAAGCACCCGCACACAACCCTTTCACACGCATGGCTAGCGTTGTGTGTGTGTGTGTTTGTTTGTTTGTTTATGCCAAAAGTGTTGTAAAGAGCGGCGCTTTGTCGGCAGGAAACGCTGAAAATTTATTACCGGACAATTTTGCCCTGGCATAAAAAAGTGCCCAGAGGGTAGGGGGATGGTCGTAGACTCACACTCACACATGCATATGCATAGTTTGCTGCTTGTAAGTGTATGCAAACATGCCTAAAAAATCTGGAACATTGTGCGGGGAGTTGGGGGTGGGCGACTGCTAGCAGGCGGCCATTCGCCATTAAAAATTCAAAATGCCTGACGCCCTGGCCGAGCTGCCTGCCATTAACACCACACACACACACACACACACTCGCGCCGGCACCTGAATGGGCCAGCCTCTTAAGCGCCTTTGCTTTGGTTTCCTCACTTTGCCTTTCAACAGCTCGTTTTCGCACCTCTCAAACGTGTTCTTTGTCCGTCTCCAGCTCTGTCTGCACATTCACCGGTGTCTGTGTGTGCATGTGCACGTGTGTGTGTGCTCAAGAATTTCGCACCGCGGTTAAAACTGAATTGATTTGTTATTCATGTTTTCTGACTTATGGCCAACACTTTTTGCGCCTACCATTCAATTGACGTGGCCCTGGCGTCGAGTTTCCTTTATTTCTGGCTTTTTTTTTTTATTTGTAGTATTTTGTGTATAGTGAAAATTTAATGTCGACTTTACGCGAGTTTATTCAGGAGCGGATTTGTTCTTAGGCCCAAATTCTAGCGACTAAAATTCTGGCGGGCTTTCGGTGCCATATGCCAAGTAAGATTTTTGATTGTTACTATTTAGAATTGTTCGGCTTAGAATTTGTAAAGTCTAAAAAAGTTTAACCAGCTTTATTTTTGAAACAATGAACTTGATGGTTAAAACGTTTTTGGGGAGGATACAAATTCGACAGTTAAGTTTTAATTTTTGGTTAGTGTAATCTGAAAATTACACTGACTCCCTCCGCTCGCGCTACACGACAACAATAAAATAAAGAAATACGTCTTCCCGTTCATGCATTTGCTTTTTAATGAGTACATTTTCAGAAATGTCAGAAAAGTCTGACATTTTTAAAGTTTTTAGTAACAAAACAGGATCTGGAAGCCTGATAATGGTAGTCAGCAAAAATTTTGTTTAGTAAGGTGATAAAGCATAAATCATAGAGATTTTTCATACATCTGTGTATATCATACCACTTACCTTCGAAGATAAATAAGCATGCCAATATCAAATATGTATGTACTAATGATTGAGATTTGCATAGTACCGACAAAACCAAAACAAATTGCCTAGCTGATTAATTGTAAATTTATCAAATTTTCGAATAAAACGAACTATTTTTAATTTGTTCAACAACGCATATATAACAATAAATAATTGTATTTGTCATTCGTCAACGAGCACGAGCTTGCATATGTACAAGGTAAATTTAAGCAGCTAAGCATACATTGATACGATATGTTGTTGTGGTCCTTTTTTGCAAACATATGTTAATAACCAATGTATCTCTGTTTCAGCGCTTTGCAAGATGATGCACAATGCAAGAGGTTCAAAACGAAAACAGCTACAGAAGAGGCGTTTTTATCCCTATACCAAAGGAACACTGAGTATATTAAGTTTGTTCATAAGTATGTAACAGGAAGAAGAAATACTTTAAGTATGTCGTGGATCAAAGTCTAATGTTGCACACACGAGGACGTGTGAAACGTCAGGATGTCGTGGATCACAGTCTAATGTTGCAGTGTTAAGTGTTAAAAGTATGTTATTTAACAGAGTCGTTCTAGTCTACCAGGGTTACCACTGGGAGCAAGGTGTCAGGCAAGGATTGCCTCTGCCGAGCATGGCCTGAGAGTGTTGGTTAGTATTTAGTGTTGAAAATGTCCACAAACAGGTATGAAAGTCAGTGACAAACATGGAAGAAGCAGAGCACCAATTAGGTGAAAGATGACAAGTATTCTTTTCTTTCCGGTTGTGCGCAGTAAAACTAAATTAAATTAGAACATTTCTCGGGACTTGCTGTGCTGCTAGTGTATCTTTAACATAAACAATCCTAACGCTCTTACAAGCATATATATTTTTGATCAGCATCAACAACTGAGTCGGTATAGCCATGTCTGTCTATCTGTCTGTCCGTCCGTATGAATGAAGAGATCTCAGAGATGGTAAGAAATATACGTTTGACATGTATAGGACATATACTTCTTATACTTAAAGGCAGATCAATTCGTTCTAGAGATAGTTAGTAATTAGCATTATGTATCGATCTGCTTAAGATCAGAAAAACTATACACATAAGAGAGTTAGTTCTCCCCACCCTGACAGTAGTGGCGTCATCTATTGGTCAGTTTTGAACATCTCTCATTGTTCAATGCAAGTAGTGGCGCCACCTGTTGTTCAGCAGCACTGCATTCAGCTGCTACTCCAGGTAGAGAGTATGTTACAGTCGAGCATGAAAGCCTTTCTTACCTGTTTTTCTCTGAGTCTCTGCGAAGGCGTAAAAATTTACATGTATGGGTCACAGCATGAGGTCCACTATTACAGTGACTTCTGATTAAACAACTTCCATGTGGACAAGGGGCATGCAGAGTGAGAGCACAATGTTTCACATAGTAACGTGTCTACACCTGTCCAATTTATTTTATTAATGTACAAAATTCTTTTTTTAAGTGCAAAATGTTAGGTTTTAATTCGAATGTCAGTTTACAGAGTGCTAAAATTGTATAACAAACTCGATAAGAAAAAGCATTAAATTGATAAAAGCTAGAACCAAAATGATATAAGGTTTGCCAATTGAAGTATCAATTTGATAAAACCTAGCATCAAATGGATACCAAAAAAATAATACAAAAAAGTGTCAACCTAATAAAAGTTAGAATCAATTTGATACACTCCAAAATTCATTTCAATACCTTCGAAAATAACAACTTGCTTTCTGAGAGAACAAAAGAGAATTTGAAACTCAATAGATTCAAATTGATTACTAAAGGATGTAATTTTGATGAGCAGTGTATTTTTGGGGTACTTATAAATTTTAAATCTCATTAATGGGTTGTAAAGTTACATTTATTTGTTACCAACACGCTTTGAGAAATTAAGGTATGCCCGTAATGCGTTTTGTTCCTGCTCCTTTTGAAAGTAAGAATAAATAATAATTCATGTTCCAATTAAAGTTTGTAAATATTAAGTTTGAGATTAAATTAGAGCTTTGATTTTAGATTCTTCGATTCAATATGGGACATTTAAGGATTTTTAAATTGTTTGTACATGGACTTAAAAGATTGTTTGCTCAGGCTAAGGCTAATGTTCATCATTAAGCACGGATCACATATGGGAATTTTGTAATATTGGTTAAAAAATATTATATATTGGTCAAAACTCTGTTTCTAAATAATAGTACAAGTACAGAATTTTAAGCAACCCAATAGGTCCGCTCCTGCATTCACTTGTTTTCCCTCTCTTTTTGTGAGTGTGTGTGAGGAAGGCGGTGGTTCTGAAGTTAGCTTGGCTTGGCTTTTATATATATTAAATGGCCGCAAGGGGAGCATTTAGCGCATGTTTTAAAAAAAAAAAGATTAAAGAAAAACATGCACTATTGGGCAGGACGAGGCTATAATACACTTTGCCAACTAAAGAGTCTTATTGAGATTCGATTTTAAAGCAGCCATCGCAAAGTTTTAAAAACGAAATTACAAAAGTTGAAACTTCTAGATAATGCACAAGTACAAACAACAAAATTACCAAAAATTAATCAATAATACTATTTGAGTACAACAGCCATTAGGGGCCAAGCCGAGTTGCTCTGCACTCCTTTGAGCTTGTGTGCTTTTTAATTTTAGCAACGACAAATTTAATAAAATGATGCAGCATTGCAGAGAATTTGTAGTGAGTTATTGTCAAGTCAAGATATAGATGTCAAAAGTTTTTAAAAACAGTGTTTGCTAAATTTTTCTTTTAACAAAATTTTTAATACAAAAACAAAAAACAACTCTTCAAACCTAAAAAAGATTTAGTACGAGCTCTTATATGCGAAATTAAACGGCAATTCAAAACACGAAAACGGGGAGAAATTGAAGATATTTTTAAACCTGAGTTCACGCACATTGGGCCTGGCCAGACCCCATACATTTACATGCATTTGTAGGGAAATTATAGTAGCATGCCGTCGAATTTTTAGCTCAAGTAGGTAAATGTTTTTTATTTCTTACCTTTTTATTTCGTTTTGGCATAGAATCAGCTACCTGTGTGAGGAAAAATATACCTTAAAAAAATTTCTGAATGTATTTTCGTTTATTTTTATACACTTGAAAAGTTTATTATAATTTTGCCCAGAAGTTTGCAACGCATAGAAGGAATCATCTCCGACCACATGAAGTATATATATTCTTGATCAGCATGACGAGCTGAGTCGATTAAGCTTTGTCCGTCCGTCTGTCCGTCTGTCTGTTTCTACGCGAACTAGTCCCTCAGTTTTGGAGCTATCGAGCTGAAACTTTGCACAGAGTCTTCTTTTTACTGCACGCTGCTAATATGTCGGAACCGACCGGATCGGATGACTACTTCTTGTAGCTGCCATACAAATGTTCGTTCGGAAAATGAGTTTTAGTGAGCAAAACTGATTTGTTCTCAATATTATCGCTCTCAAACACGGTCATGGCTAATATGTCATGTTTTTAAGCTGATCTGCGAAGTTTGGTCGAAGTCGCTAACCGTTGTGACAAGCTATTTCAAGTGTATGAAAACTTCGGTACAGACGAAGTTAGCTTTGCCTTTCTCGTTTTCATTTATTATAAGCCAAAACAAAGTGTTCAAGTTGGCTGTGTTGAGGAACCACAACTCTGCTGGCAAGATTTATTGCTCTGCCGAATGACGATTGAAAAGCCAAACGAATTGTAAGCTGTGCGATATTCGATATCTTCCGTCTTTTCGGTCGATTCCATCTTTTTGCTAAGAAATTATTTGAGTGGCCAATGCCATTATATCAATAAAGTTGCATTTATGCAGAGTCGTGTTGGCCGTTTTGTTGTATAGTGCGTTAGCATTTGGTCCATAGAATGAACGCCGCCTTAGTCCAATTATAAAACAAAATGGCTTGGGGTTTTATGGCTTCGTCTTCAACAAGTTTTGTGTAACGAACGGTGATCAACAAATTGATCGCCTGTTTCTTTTTTGGCACGTAGCTGCAAAGCGAAACAAGACTGTCACAAAAACCAAACACCGTTGAGAGGACTAGCCGTTTGGCACTCTTCATCGCTTCTTTGGGAAGACATCTTTTGTTTGATCGAGGCCTATAGTAGCCAATCGCTGAGCGCCGTCTGATGTTGGGAAAAAATTATTGGCTATTATTGTTCTGCCGCTGTTAGTGTAACGATTTGCCAGATACATCAATACATTTTCACCTTGTCTCACCTCTCGCTCGTCTTCATCCTCTACAGTGTATAATTTTCCTTGCAATGGAAATTTCGTCATCGAATCGCATACCCGCCATACCTTGCTGGTTTCGATGGAATATATCGAGTAAATTTAGTTCGGCCTCGATATGGATAGAGCTGCTCATCGACGGTTTCATTTTCATACGCTTCATAATATCTGGCAAGATTATCTGTTTGTTGACGAAATGCACGCGTACGACCATCTTAAAAATGAATATATCGGGACAAAGCAACGAACCGTTTGTGCGACATAGCTGCACGGAATATTGGCAGCGCATCAGATCCCCACAATAGCCTTGAACTCTGCATATTATTATGCGTAACAGAAGAAGCCAAAAGAATACCAATAAATGCATCGAGTTCAGTACTGGCCAAATCGATCCATTCTCTTTGTTTCGCGTCTCGATTTTTGTCAATCCATTTTTTGACGCTCGTTACTAACAAAACACACAAGTATGCATGTGAATACATACCTGCGTGCGTTTTATGTTCACTCAACATATATGGCATGCGAAGCAGAATATGTAATGTAAGAGAGGTAAAAAACTACATAGAATCATTACAACACACTATATTCCATACATATGTTATCATACAAAATGTATAGGGGTCTGGCCAGGCCCTATGTGTAATTCTTTTGTTGAAGCGATGAGCTCAAGCAGATTGGCAACTTGTAATAGCCCGGTAGTACGGCGTACCGGTACTGGATCTAACGAATCCGCTAACGAATCGTTACTACCGACTACCAGCCTAACCACCAGCCATGTTATTTGCCTAACGAATTTTCTATGGGAATGTCCGCAAAACGTACCGTCGGTGCGACTCTGCATTACCAGTCGTTAGTGTAGGGACGTGTCGGTACGTCTCTGCATTACCAGTCGTTAGTGTAGTGATACATCACCTGTCGTTAGCGAATGTGCTCCCATCACTACACTAACGACTGGTGATGCAGCGTACACCGACCCATCACAACACTAACGACTGGTAATGCAGAGTCGCACCGACGGTACGTTTTGCGGACATTCCCATAGAAAATTCGTTAGGCAAATAACATGGCTGGTGGTTAGGCTGGTAGTCGGTAGTAACGATTCGTTAGAGGATTCGTTAGATCCAGTACCGGTACGCCGTACTACAGGGAGCTTAAACAGTTTCCCACCCTTCTATTCTACAGTTGTATAACAACTGTTGTGGAGATACTGGTTTGCAACCCCAATTGGCCAAGTTAAAACCAACCAAATGAAACTAACACGGCGCGCAAATAAAATTAATCAACGTTCTTTAATGTTTGAGATCTCATGTGCTAGTGATGCTCGCCTGTTCTTTACAAAACTTCCAATGCTTTTCAGACGCTGCTGCGACTGCGCTTCGGCTAAGCATGTATGTATAAGAGAAGCTGCAATTTCTAAATATAGAAAAGGCAAGAAGAGAAAGATTACAGGGAATATTAAGGCAAACAATATTGGTGGCGGATGGCCGTTGAATTTAGTTATGTTGCAAAGTTAGGCTTTACATGGGCGGCGGTACGCAGGGGTTTTGTCCCGAAAAACTGTCAAATTACCAATTGCATGGTAAAATTACTGTAAACTCAGTAAAAACTAGTAAGAGTGTTGCGGTCGAGTGGTTCGACAGCAAAATACTCTGTTCCAAGTAATGTGGTTCCTATAGCTTTGAACTCCTTTTATTTTAAAATTTATTTGAATAATTGGGGAGGCGCACTTGCATATCTTCGGTGTTTTTGCTCGGATCTTGTAGTGGTATACAGAATAGAATATATATTCAATCATTGGGTTCAAACTTAAAAATTTTAGCTCTGACAGTTTTTCGCGGTTAGAAGGACAAGGAGGAGGAATTTGCCAAATCTGAAGCAAACTTGATTTGGGTACGATATACACCTACATACATGCAAAAATTTGTGGCTTTACCTCTTATAGTCTCTGAGATCAACGCGTTCATACAGAGAGAGAGACAGTTTTTCACTGCTAAAAGATGGAGGAGTTGGAATTTTCCAAATCTGAAACCAACTTGATCTGGGTACAGTATACACCTTCAAACATGCAAAAATTGGTGGCTCCACCTCTTATAGTCTGTGAGATCCACGCGTTTATACAGAGAGAAAGACAGTTTTTCGCTGATAAAAGATGGAGGACGAGGAATTTTCCAAATCTAAAACAAACTCGATGTGGGTACAGTATACACCTACATACATGCCAAAAATTGTGGCTCTATCTGTTACAGTCTCTGAGATCGACGCGTTCATACAGACAGACAGACGGACAGACGGACGGACGGACAGACGGACATGGCTATATATACTTTATGGGGTCGGAGGTGCTTCCTTCTGGCTGTTACATACATTTGCACAACTTCATGATCCCCTTTTTCCCATTTTTAATAAGAACAGGGTATAAAAATACATACTGTAGACATCGGTAAATATTACTAATTATGTGGGTTAGCGCATCTCTAAATGACGTTTTTGTTTAGATTTATTATAGCAATAATATAGAACGGTACTCAACAATTTGGTTAATTTTACCGACTTTGTGGGTTTGGCGCATTTCTAACCCACAATATCGGTTAAATTTTACCCACAGATTTCTTTGTATGTACAACCGATAGATTGCTTATATGCAAATGACTGGAAAATAAGCGATTACCGCTTAAATGACTTGCAAATAATATTGGCAAACATTTTGCTGCATTGAAGCTTGTGCATGTGAGCGATATTTACTGTATTTCGATTTTAATTTTTAAATCATTTCTCTAGAGAAAATCGATGATAGATCGATGATCGGTAAAACTCAGTGTAGATTTTAAAAAAATTTGTTATTTTTGCCAACCTCACTACCCAGCCAATGACCCACAGTTTACACAAAGAGTAAATGGGTTATAAGTGGTCAAAAATGGTGCAGAAATAGCAGATGAATGCAGACTATTCATTTTGTTCTCTCTTCAGAAAATGTTTTAATTAAGCAGAGTCGCAATATTCTGCATAATGCAGTAATTCAAGCACAAAAAGTGCTTGAAATGATGAGATTTATGCAGTGAAGTGGATGCTAAATGGCATTCGAAGTGTATTTATTTAAGGGTCACTTGCTCTTCTTTTCATATTAAAGCAGTATTGTTGTGTCGCTGGTCAAAGTGGCATTAGCCTTCCTTTTTTCGGTTGTTTGTTTGATTGTTTGAGAAGGTTGCTTAAGAAATTTCTAAATTTTAATCACCGCAGTTGACACAAAGCGGCTGGGTGGGTTCTTCCTTCTATTGTGAACTCGGGCATGAAACGACCACGCCCCGCTGCTTGATTGCTGATGTTGTTGTTGTTGTTGTTTGTGGTGATGCGTACGCCCCAAAACCCCATCATAAATCAAGGCATAGAAAAATATTTAAATTTAAATGTTTAAAAGAAACTCGTGTGGTGGGAGCAGGGGGGGGGGGATGGGAGGGTAGAGACACTTTCATTATTGAAAATATAAATCACTTTCATTTTGCCTGGAAAAACAAAAAGTACCCTTTGAGTTGGGACGTTGTGTTGTTGTTTGCTGCGGTGAGTCTCACGATAAAAACAAACAAATTCATAGCTAATAAAATTGCTAATAAATAAACGAGAATGGCGAAAAAAAGGGACACGAAGCGAAAACAAAGCAGCCGCAAACAAGGAAAAAATAATGGAAGCTTCGGCGACGCCAACCTGGTGGCCGCATTGACCAACAGCCAGTGGCCATTTCGGGAGGCATTAAGCAGATGTGGGCGTGGCTGATGGTAGACTTGACTGCGACTGCCAACAATTGCCGCCGTGTGGCTGTGTGTGTTTTCGCTGGTTTTAAAAATTTATTACCAAAAACCGCACATGCTTTTCACATTGTGGAGCAGGATTTTTAATCAAAAGTATTGTTCGCTGACCACCCAAATCCAATTACCTTTTTGATAAAAATAATGCTTAGCCAATGGCAACATTTGTCCTTATGCAAATCAAGGAACTTTATTAGACCCTTTTTCAGCGCAGGTGACGGACCATAAAAACTGTCCAGGCTGCAAAATGAGCCAAATAGCCAGGCGAGGGTCATCATTTCATGTCTCAGCTCATAAATCTTTTGGCGAGGGGGGCGGAGGGATAAAAACCGCTGAGAACAGCGAAAGTGGCGACCCACTTACTGGCCAGTTGACAGTTGACTCATCTTTCTGATGCAATTTAATTTCTATACCCTTGCAAAGGAGTAGATGCGCTTTGGTCAGAATTTTGCAAAAAAAAAAAAAATTCAACGTGGATGGCAAAAACTTAAGCTGATGAATTGAACCCAAGGTTAGGTGTCGATCTTTAAACTCAGAGAATAGAAAATATTATACTTGGATCAGGAATTTCCAGAGCCAAATAATAATATTTCGTTAACTCTTAAGCTGTACAGTTGCCTCTCTATATCCCATCATCTCACTCGATCAAATGTGACCAGCTCTACGTACGAATATTTTCCTAAAAACTAAGCTAGTTCAGTGTGACCATAACCTATAAGATCCTGAGCAGTGCTTGTGAGAGTGTCACATTACAGTGTCACAGCCAAGCCATTGGAATAGAGTGTATTAAGACTTCGTTGCACTAAAATCAACGTGTGACCATAACTTTTTTGTGATTTTTTTTTTATATTTCTTGACTTTTCTTTAATGACAGGAAGTGGCCTTTATGCTTGGCTTGGACTATTTGCATTTTTATTAAGACGACGGCGCTAAAATTGAGACATTTAATGAGCTCCAAAGAAGCTTGAAGAATGAAATGGAACAGATTTAATGTCCAATAAAGATTTGCAGGGCCAGATTTAAGATAAATTTTTGATACAGCTGTATGTGAATAAAATCCGTGGCAAACTTTAATGCACGATTAATAAACCAAAATCAGCAGCCGAGCAATAAACTAAAATAACAAAACATCCGCCTGAGCTTTAACCCGTGGGCGACCTAAATAAACACACACGCTCATCCAGATAGAGGACAAAAACAAATCCAAGGTCGTGCTTAGGCGCGCTGATAAACCGCAAGAGCCGAATGGCAAACTGAAATGTGAAGGAGCCGACAAAACAAACCAAAGACAAAACACAACTCCGAGTCAAAGGAATAAACCAAGCAAATAATCCTTTAGCTTAAAAAACCCGCCCAAACCGACAAAGAAAGAAAAAAAAAAATGCCCGGATGACAAGAAAAGCCCGGGCGGACCAGAACCAGAATCAAAGCGAGATGGAGACAATTTCTCTATGCATTTGTTTACTCTGGCCCCGGCAGCCGCACAGTGAACCGTTTGATGAAGACAATTCGTAAATATACATAAATATAATTTTAACACCCGTTTTATGCACTAAAAATGAACCAAGAAACCAAGAACGAAAGGATTGACTTGAGCACGGATTTTTATACAAGTTTCACGTAAAGTAAAAAGGGTACACAGAAAATCAAAATGATTTGATCTGGGGCTTAATATTATATTTTTTCATATCAATAAAAAGTCGATATTGTAAATGTAAATTTGGCTATACAGCCCCAAAGGGGCCAAGCCATGCTTCTCTCAATCTCTTGACGTGTGTCCAGCACACTTACCGCTTGAAATTGACCTGTTCGAAATTATCAAAGTGAAATTTTGATAATATCAAAATTATATTTTTAAGATCAAATCGATATTTTAAAATTCGTAATAACGCACAGAAAAAAAGCAAATCCAATACTACTACTCATATTAAACTCATAATGTTTTTAGTATACGTCACCAAATAGTGTATGTCCATTTTAGAGAACTTTATTCTTTATTACTAGCAAATTATTTCATGTCTCTAGCTACTCTGGTTCCTGTAAAAAGGATTTTTGACGATATTTCACAGGCATAAATAATCCACCATTGCAATTTGGGTTTTTTAGTTTTTATTTTTTCTTCAAATTCAGAGATAGAAAGCTAAGTTTTTGCACAAAAATTACTCATTAAAGTAGAATTTCGGATTCTTGTTTATTTTTGATGATTCGACCACGCCTTCATCCATCAAAATAAATATGCTTCTCCATAGATTTGATCTGTTGTGTGCATTTGCCCTTACTGAAACAATTGGTCAAAAATAAGAACATCTATAAACAACCAATTTGTGCCAAACTTATTAATAAATTTGGTCCTCAACGGTCAAGAGTCAAGGAAAAGCTTCTCAAGTTGATAAATTTGTAACAACTATTTTAATCTTGACAAAGTTTTTCACATCTTGTGCCTTAACAACTGTGCCATTTAAGAAATTCCTCTCTGACATTGAAATGTAACCAAAATATCGAGTTTTTGCTAGTTTTTCAGTATAAAAATCACATCTTAGTCACAAATAAGAATAAACGTTGAGCATTAGGAGTTTTTATTGCAGTTCAAGGTTGGATAAAAGAACTCTAATAATGTAGACCGCTTTGTTTTTTGTGCAGACTGTGTGTTTCTCGCAACAAGAACCAGCAATAGTCTAGTTTCTTGCCAAAATATAAAGAAAAAAAATATTTTGCAATTGCCCCAAAAAAATTCTCTGCCTCGCGAATAAAAATCCTCCACAAATAAAGCAAGACTTGCTTCGATCATTTTTGCAGTGAAATGTGCGCTTTGAGCAACTCATGTTGAATTTTGTAAAATTTTGGATAAAAAAAGAGTGGGCGTCGTAGAACACCCGATACGAGAGAAGCTCTTTGCGATGGATAGTCACTGTTTTAGTCACTGATTTTGTCACTGTTTTAGTCAATGATTTAGTCAGTGTTTGGTCACTGTTTTAGTCACTGTTTTAGTCACTGTTTGGTCACTGTTTTAGTCACTGTTTGGTCACTGTTTTAGTCACTGTTTTGGTCACTGTTTTAGTCACTGTTTTGTCACTGTTTTTTGCATGCAAACAACAATTAATAATACTCTCAAAAAGAGAAATGTTTATTAATTGTAAATATAGCATTTATTTTTCATCCGATTTTGCTGACCAAGGGCAAAAATGTTCTTAAGAGATTACCCAATCCTGTCAATATCCGAGACCTGAGCAATTTTTATGGTAAGATTGAAAAAACTTAATGAAAGGCAGCAAAAAATTAAAAATTATCAAAATTTGTTCAAAAAAAAAATTTGAAGTGCTATAACTTCGTCATTTATGATTGGATTTTAAACAACTGTGGTTTGTTTAAGAAATAATTTTATTATCTTTAACTTTTGTTTCAGTTGATATGTTGTTTATACATATCGGTGGACTAAAACCAGAGAAAATTGCATTTTTAGTAGACCTACCTTTTTTCAAAACACTAAAATTGAAAATATTTCAAGAACCGTTCTACTTTACTTTTGACATATCTGAGAGCAGATTTCAATTCAGCGTGAAATTTTACATAAGGATCAACTATTTAGAAGCCGTGATCAAAAAATTGTTGCATAGTGTTATAAGGCAATTTCCAAATACCAGACTTTAGACCGCACAAGGGGTTTGTTATCGGTTTAGACAGTTTATTTTTTTATAGATAAAATAATACCCTAAATGATTATTTATTTTTTTTTTAATTTAACAATGTTATGTCCAACTTTAAGAGGGCCTACTTAGGAACGACAATAAATTACTTTTATTGCAAACAAGAAGGATTGAGGTACGAAAATATTATAATGCAAGTTAGGTTTCGGAAGGGTTCGTGATGGGGGTAGTTTGTTAAACAAGGCTGTAGATAAATAGGATACAAGTTTCTAGTAACGCTTTTCTGGACAGCAAGAGTTATATTAGAAAACAAACTCCTGACAGGAGTTGATGATTAAAAAGTTAATTAAGGGTAATCTGTTTTCGTAAAGAGGACGATGGGTGGAAGGATATTAGTCATAGTCTCGGAGAGTGAAAACTAAGAACTGTTTTTGAAACGAAGAAGTTCTGAAGAAGTTACTGAGATTTTCCACCTATTTTCCTTAAAACTTTCCACTGTAAGTCGTTGGTATTTATTTCGTTTACTTTTTTCGTTGCCTTTCGTTCGTTGGATTTTTGAAATCTACAGAGCCGCCTTGTCCTTCTGCCTTATCGCGATGTTCTCGCGGCATGCTTAGGACTGTGATGAACGAGGGGGCGTGGCGGCCTGACACTGGCGACATTTTGAACTGTGTCTCTTTGATTTCGATTTTGATTTGGCCCTGGTTCGCCTCTTCATCATTTACTCGTGTTTGCCTTTGCCTGGCGTACATATTTTGGGCATTAATTTGCCTAAGTGTTGTCGGGTTAAGATTCTGTTCCGGCGATAGGCGAGCTAATTTTCTGTAATGAAATAAATTAAAAGCCAGAAATAAACACGACGACAACAACCAAGCCAGAGCCCAGCAAATGTAGCGTAAGCGTAGGATAACGTGGAGCATGGGGGAAGGGACAGTGGCCTAGCAAATTGGCTTGTTAATGAATCATTACGCATACGCCGTGTTGTGCATCACAATTGAAATGCAAATAGGAAAAATCAATGAATGTATAATCAGCTCAAAACAGAATGGTAGTAAGATTAAGGCTTTCTTAAGTAAAATCTAGAAATCAGCTTTGAAGTTTTCTGAGAAAATTAAATTCACGAAAGCAAAGATAAACACAACTTCACTCACTCCTTTCGCACATATGCTTGAACACTTTTGTGCAAACAGTTTGTTCAAATTGAGTTTTGGCTTTGCCTGTCGAATGCTTGGGAGAAATAAAAACTGAATCTCCTCCCCCTGCCTCCTGCCTGGCTCTTCCTAGCTCTCTAGGATGCTAATTCGACGTCAAACTATAAATTTGTTAGCTTGCCGCATATTAAAACGTTTAATTCAATATGGACGGCATTTTGCTATTCAAACATTGTCCATTGCTTGCGTGAAGCATCTGCCTGACTTTGTTTGTTTAGGCAAAAGCTTAGCCACGACATGGCACTGCCTTTTGCCACATCCATATGTATATACATATATGCTAGAACAGTGAGGGGTATAAGTTGTTGGACTTGTAGAAATTCACTGACAAAATGTAGATGCAAAGAAGTCCAACTGTTAACTGGTCCAAAATATGTTTGCTTCGAAGTTTTAAACTCTCTCTCGAGGGTGAAAATAATTTGTTGTTTGTTTTGCATTCGTCCAAAACCTCGTGTTAATATAATTTATATGAATTAACGTAATTTCACCCAAGTTTCAAGAAAATCGGACTACTATATAATATAGCTGCCATACAAACGATAGGTCTAAAAATAAAGTGTAGAAAGAAAACATTTTTCGGTTTGAATGATATCGCTCCGAAACTTGTTAGTGATCAATATTATATGCTTTTACACACTTATGCTAAGTTGGATCCCAATCGGATGACTATAGCATATAGGCGTTATAGAAACCATTGGTCGGAAAAGTAGTTCTATAGTGAGAAAAACATTTTTGGTTTCAATGGTTGTGGCGGTTCCAGTTCAACCAGCTCCAATCACAGATCCAGTTCATCTAACTGGTTCATACATCACTAACAACTATCGATGCTCGATACTCCCGACTTTTAATGTATCTTACATCTCTAACTCACACACACACTTAACTCTCCACCATTCTGTGACACTCATTCTTACCGGCAACACGCCGCACAGTAGCCGGTTTCGCTGACTTAGCGTTGTAAAAATCGTAACTTTTGAACGAAAAGAGACATTTGAAAAATTCCAATGTGAAGGTAATAGAGAATTTAAATATCTTTCAAACATGTTTAAAATCATCATTGTAGGTAAAGGGTGATTCAGGATCGACAAACGTAACATTTGAAACAAAAAATATACAAAAATTTATTTGAGTCAACGTTTTTGTGCTTTTTACAGCGCTTTTATATGTAAAAATTTATTTGTTTGAAAAATTGTTCAACTTTGAACCACTGCACAGTGGTTTTTTTGACCTTTTTTTGGCATAAACTCTAGTTTTTAAGTTATTGACCCCAAATTTGTTTTATAATCATATTTTGAGCCCCAAGGACGCCTTGCAAAATTTTACTCAATTTAGACCAATATTTGATATAGCTGCCATATAACCGATTTGGCCGATTTGCTTTAACTTTGTTGTTTTTTACGCTATTGAAGTGAAATTCGGTTTGTACTCGTATTTTAAGCTCTTAATACGACTTACAAAATCTTGTTAGGTTTGGACTACTATTTGATATAGCTACCATATCACCGATCTGGCCGATATAGTCCAACTATGCTGTTTTTGATGTTATTAAGCTGAAATTCGGTTTGTACACGTGTTTGAAGCCCCTTATACGACTTACATAATTTTGTTTGGTTTGGTCCACTATTTGATATAGCTGCCATATATTCGATCTGGCCGATATGCACCAACTTCGTTGGTTTTAAATATATTGAACTGAAATTCGGTTTGAGCGCGTATTTTAAGCTTATTTAGCGACTTATCAAATATGGTTCGATCCGGCATACTATTCCATATAGCTGCCATATTGATGATCTGTCCGATTTGCTCCAACTTTGTTGTATTTTACGCTATTACTTTTATTTTTAGCTCTAAATACGATTTAAAAAACTTTTTTGAGTTTGACGCTACCAAAAGAAAAATTTTTTTATCTCTCACTCTCGAGTAATATGTTCAACTTAAGCAGAATTAAGCTGCAATAAAGCCGATTTTCTCGAAAAGTCGCACGTTGTAGCAAGATGTGTTAGTTACTCATTAATCTACTAACTTTCGTTAATAACTTTGCATTTAAAACTTTGTGCCACGCTGTGCCATGTACAACTTCTATTCCACGAAACACTGTTACACTTGTTGGGGTCAACCTAAAATTACACACAAACAACATACGGTACAATTGGGCAAAAGCACAGAGCAATGACAAACAAGTTATCAAATCTTAATTTTACATACCTAAACTAACAGTTTGCATTTTTACATTTTGTATTTTGCTTCTAACTTTTTGAACAGAAGCACTTAAAGATGGCTAATATTTGCTGCGAATTTCACAAAAAACACGTGGCACACAAACAGCAGACTTCAACCGCCCGTCAAAAAACCAGTGCTGCCACTAAGTTTAAATACAGTTTTTTTAAGCTAATATGAGTATGGAAATATTAAAAAACCAGTTAATATTTGAAATCTGAAAAAAAAATTTTTTGGGGTTTATGCCAAAAAAGGCAAAAAAAAACCACTGTGCACTGTGAAAACCAAAATAATTGACCAAATTAAAAAAACCAAGCATTTTCGGGCTATCTGGGGTTCTCTTTATTCAATTAAATTAAAGCGGTAAAAAAATCGACCATCAATTTTTGATCGGCCAAACCGGCCACTGCGCTCGTCTCATAGACACGCCGTCTCATAGATTGACATACCAAAGGTAAATAGAGTAAATTAAGTTTGTGCAAAAGTATAAAACAGGGAGAAGGAATTATTTCCGAATCTATAATGGATATATATTTTTGATCAGCATCAGCAGCCCAGTTGATATAGCCATGCCCGTCTGTCTGTCTGTCTGTCCGTTTAAACAAACAGATCTCAGAGTTGATTAGAGATAGAGGTTTGTCACGTATGGGACATAAAGTTCTTATACTTGCAGGCAGATCAAGTTTATTTTCAATTTTTTCTACGCCCCCTCCCAACCCGGCAATCTATAAAAAACGTCATTTCTGCCAAGTTTTGGTGATAGGTGATTCGTTATTACTAAAGATATTTAGTTATCAAGATTATATTATAAGATACTGAAGTTATGAACAAAAATCCACCAGTAAAGCCATCCCCAAGCCAAGCCAAAGCTAAAATTGTATTCGAATACCGTTTGAAAAAATAGTTCATATAACATACGATATTGTCAACCCTGGTTCAAGCCCGAATGTGTCTTAAAAATGTTGATCAGTTCACATACCAATTGGACTAACTGTATGCTAGTTATGCTAAACTAAGTCCAGAGCCCGTTACAGTGGTGTCCATTCGTTTTTGCCCCCCAGGACGTGCATTTCTCTTGCTTGTGTTCGTTTATAATCTCATCTGTGACACTCGTTGAACTTGTCGCCATTTAGTTGAATCAACAAAAATAATTTGGCCAGCCCAACGAAGCGGGGCCAACTGGAAGTAAACTATGTACCACACACTCACACATGACCTCACGTATTCGGGTGCGGATGAAAGACGGAAGTCGTGTATATCTTGTGTCCACTCCTTTCACCCCCCCGAGTCCATATATTTAACGTGACTTTTTCCAGTGCCCATTTTTATCAGCATAATTTAGTTTGCGGTTAGAAAGCATGCCGGACCCGGTTCAGCTGTGGCCTGCGGTCCAGTGCATTAGTTAAAGCGCACTTTTGTGCACCAGGACGAGAGTTGACTTTAATTAAGCTGACGCTGTCGCGCATGAATTATTAAAGCATTGCACGCAAAAAATAATAACAAATTCCTTTACAAGCGCAATTCTGTAATTCACTTCCGCTCGCTGGCGTCCTGCGGCGAGCGTCGATGGGGTCGGTGGTGGCAATCCGCGGGGGTAAGCAATCAACGGCTTGTAACTTTGTATTTTTGAAGTAGTTAATAAGTCCACCTGGCGTGGCACGACCCAACAAGCCAAACAGCCATAAAGACGCTGACTAAGTGCAGTTGGGCAAAGAACGCTCGGAATTTGTAAATCGCCAAGTTGGTCCGGGCCGCAAAAGTTGCCTAATAAAATCAGAGTTGAGTGTTGATAATGGTTGGAATTTTTTGTCAAGTGTATGAAAATCTTTGGCAAATATGCAAAGGACAGTCCTGATAATGGTGAAAGTTGGCAGAAACTAAGAGTTATGAGTTGAACACACGCGAAACTAAGAGTTATGAGTTGAATTTGGGACAAATTCCGAAACAGATTGTCAGACATACCAAATGTTTATGGAATGTTGTGAGTTATCTTGTTAAATTTAGTTGATGGCATTAAATTGTTATAAACCATTGACCTTACCCGGTAAAAAGAAAATTTGATTAGTTTCCTAAGTATAAAACATTGTTAGGTAAATATTCATTCGAGAATATTATGGGAATACAAACCAGCATTCTTGATTCAAGCACATTAAGGAATCAGAACAAAAACAGATACCATAGGAATTAACCAGTACAATCTGATATTCCTTTCAACCTTTTAAAATGATAAAAGTAAACTGAAACGAACCTGTGGCTTAAAAAATTGGCGAATAACTAAGCCGAAGACTGGAGAACGGGATTTGACAACAAAAGGGAGACCAAAACGTAACGTACAATCGGATTTATCGTCGTAAAGAGCTTCGCGCTCCAGAAAGTTTTGAAAGGATTTTGGGGACTATTATCGCAGTGATATCGACGGTCTCGTGGGTAAAAACGCAGACAAATCGGTAGGAACTTGGAATAGCAAATAGGAAAAAAATTTGATTGGAAATCGTCTTAACTTGCTTAAATTGAAATCAGTCTAATTAACTCTTAGAATATCCCTCTTGAAATGAAAATATTAAACTTGAATTTTTGTACCTCCCGTATAATATTCACTCCGTTTGATATAGAAAATTGTAGATTTTTTTGAGTGCATAATTGCAAGAAGTATTCCCTTGCCACAGAATTTAATCAGCCAACCAATCGCTCTTTCTCTTTCTCTTTTTACCTCTTTCTGCATCTCTCACTGCTTGCACTTGGCAGAGGTAACCTCATAATGGGCGCAATCCTGCGCCTTGCTTATTAAACGCTTGCCCTGCGGCTCCAAATCTTTGCAACTCGCTGGCTACGCCCACAACTTTGCCATCCATTTAGCAGCTTTTTTTTGTGTGGCAACATGAAGGCAACCCAAACTGTTGCAGATCGGCTTTCGCGTAATTAAAAACTGTGGCTAACGTTGGCCCAGTAGACCACACAACACCACATACCACCAGCATACCTCCAACTCTCCCTTTATCTTCAGTGCTTTGGCGGGGGATAAAGTCATCTTGTTGCCGGAGCGGGGCGGCGAGCAGTTAAATTATGCTGATGTTGCCAACCCAGTCCGCCGCAAAACTTGCTCCCGCTCTTGCTTTCAAGCAACAGAGAAAAATTCATATTTCAAATTAATTAACACTAATGAAAATGTTTTAAAACTTACAAGTTTCAGTCAGTCTAGGGAAAGAGCTCGGGGACTTTCGAACTGGTTTCCGCTTCCGTTACCTTTGCAAACAGACAAACAAACTGGCACAAACAAAGCAATGTGGCGAACTTATTTGTTTTCAACAAAAACTGTTGCACAATCGAACACAATGCCATTTCGATTCATGCCACCTGAGCGCACTTCCCCATGGTCCCCCCTCCATCGCTCGCGTCCGCATTGGCCGCTAAATTACTTGTCGAGTACATTCTACCCAGCAATTTATTTTATTAGAAAATACTATAATAACTCTTGGCAAACTTGACTTGCATTGTTATGAAGTGAAAAACAAAAGAAGAAGCTCTGCATAAAAGTTTTTCCATAAGCGAGGGCACTGAAGTGGGCAGCAGCAGCCAGACCCGGAGCTGGATGGCTGTAACAAGTTGCATAAATATATTAACTATGTGGGATGTGGGGCGGAGGCCCCACGGAGTTGGTTTGACAATGCAGCAAAAGCCAACTAAACATATTTTTGATATTTGCACCTGTACTCAATTGGTCCCAGATTCGGAATTTCAACATACATTTTCTTTACCAGCACCTTATTTTCTTCGGAGAAATGCGGTTTTTAAGTAGACAAAAATTAAAATACTATTTTGTATTTTAATATTTTTTCCTAGTCGTTTAAATAATAAATTTCGAGCGTTTTCGAACAAAACATAATTTTTATCAAATATATTTTTTGATTGTTGTATATGAACTTTTAAACCGATTGATTAACAATGTGTGTAAGTTGTTTATGATTCCGGAGCTGTTCAAAGCATATTCAGAAATCCCGAACGTCGGAGGATTTTGAAACATAGACATTTACTGAATGCAGCAGATAATTCCGATTTACGATTTGTGATTTATGAATGCCGATTTTCTCTGTTGAATACAGTGATTGCCGATTACACTCAGAAAAAAATTCGTTCTAAATCTACCGAAATCAAGCCCAGTCCCAAATCCTGCTTTTTCTTGAACCTTAAACAGCGGGTGTCATATTCGGGGGTGCCACAGAAATCTCTACAGATTTTGCCGACGGTTGGTTTGTAAATCTCTCGGAAAAACCGTTGGTGCTACAGAACTTTGAGGGATTTCATTTTCTTATTAGAAAATCTAGTTAGAGCACCAGTTGTTCCAGTTGAAGTTCCATCTCTAAAAACAGGGCTGAATCTCTCGCCAAAAAATTTCCCTTTTTATACTCTGTACCAAAGGTACATAGAGTATATTAAGTTTGTGCAAAAGTATGTAACAGGGAGAGGAATCATTTCCGACCCTATAAAGTATATATATTCTTGATCAGCATCAACAGCCGAGTCGATATAGCCATGTCCGTCTGTCCGTCGTCCTCCGCTGTCCGTCCGTCCGTATGAACAAACAGATCTCAGAGATGGTAAGAGATAGAGGTTTGACATGTATGGGACAAATGCTTCTTATACTTGTAGGCAGATCAAGTTTATTTTAAATTTTTGCCACGCCCCCTCCCGCCCCCGCAATTTGAAAAAACGTCATATCTCCCACAGTTTTGTAGATAGATGATTAGTACCTTCTAGACATAGTTAGTCATTAGTAATATGTATCTATTTGCCGAAGAAATGATAAAAATCGGATGAGCGGTTCTCAAGTTATGATCAAATAAATGAATTACCCCCCGCCACCCCCCTCCCACCCACTCACAACCAACGCACAATCTTAAGAGAGAGAGAGAGAGAGAAAGAGAGAGAGAGAGAGAGATGAGATAGAGTTAGAGCACAGCAGCAGCTCTGCATTAAGCTCCTACTCTTGGTACAGAGTATAAATATAGTCGGGCTTGACAGACTTGAAAAGGGTATTATAATTTTGCCCAGAAGTTTGTAACGCATAGAAGGAATCATCTCTGACCACATAAAGTATATATATTCTCGATCAGCATGACGAGCTGAGTCGATTAAGCTTTGTCCGTCCGTCTGTCCGTCTGTCTGTTTCTACGCGAACTAGTCCCTCAGTTTTGGAGCTATCGAGCTTAAACTTTGCACAGAGTCTTCTTTTTTCTGCACGCTGCAAATACGTCAGAACCGACCGGATCGGATGACTAATTCTTGTAGCCGCCATAGAATTTTTTGAAAATGGGTTTTAGTGAGAAAAACTGTTTCGTTCTTAATAATATCGCTCGCAAACACGGTCATGGGTAATATGTCATGTTAATCAGCTTGATTTGAGAAGTTTGGTCGAAGTCGCTAACCGTTGTGACAAGCTATTTCAAGTGTATCAAAACTTCGGTACAGACGAAGTTAGCTTTGCCTTTCTCGTTTTAGTTATAGGATTATTTGATGTTTAAATGAAATATTTTGATTGTGTAATATGTTTTATGATGCATTTTTTAAATTATATTTAAAATTTAAGTCATATTCTTTATAAATAAGTAAAAAAATTTTAAAATTTCTTGGCGCCAAACATGAGGGATAACTTGCAGCCCTTAATCCGCGCCTGTCAAGTAGATGGCACTATCACCGCTCGATGAAGCTAGTGAAAAAGAGGTTTGCTAAATCTCGCATCAAATGATAGTAGGTTTGAAACCAACCAAAAGAAATTTCACGTGGCACCTAAGAATTGGAATTCGGTTGGAATTTGATTGGAAGAGGTTTCTGAGGCACCCCCGATTATGAACATTTTGTGCTCACTTTATGAACGGCTTGGGCATGTTTTTATTATTCAATTAGTTTTCTAAGTTTCTTTCAGAAAAGCAGAAGCAGATCAAACTCATAACCTCGATGATTTTAACCCAAGAGCCGGCGTCGCTACCATCGCGGCTACTGACCTCGCTTGAGATATTGCGGATAATTGCATCATTAGGGCAAAGCTTTTGTGACTGAGAGCTATTTGCTAATGGCAAAGCCTTGAATGTTTTATTGGGCGGAAAAACCAAGAGCTCAAATCAGCGTGTACGCGAAGATTTTTTTGTTGTTTTTGCTCATTTTGTTCCGGATGTTTGTAACGCACAGAAGGGAAGCATCTCCCGACCACATAAAGTATATATATTCATGATCAGCATGACGAGCTGGGTTGATAATAGCCAAAGTCCTTCTGTCCGTCTGTATCTATGCTATCTCCTCCATCAGGCTTAAAGCTGGTAACCAAACTTTGCACGAAGTCTTTTGGTACAAATACGCTGCACATTTGTCGGAACCGGCCGGATCGGTGACTATAGCATACAGCTGCCATAGGAACGATCGGTTGAAAAAGAAGTTTTAGTGAGAAAAACTTTTTTGTTTTCAACGCTATCGAACCCAACCCTCGTATTTATAAGTTTTCTATGATTTCACATAATTTCCCTGAGATTTATCAAAATCTGACAATTATATAGTATAGCTGCCATACAAAAAAACTTTTTTGTTTTCAATGCTATCGCTCCCAAACTTTTCACAGATCAATATTATATACTACCACACAATTTCAAGTTAAATTTAAATCGGGATATCATATAGCTGCCATAGGAACGATCGGTCCAAAAACATTAGTTCTTTAAAGAGAAAACGTTTTTTTAATGGTCTTTATACTTTCCAGATATGAATGTTAGAATTTAAGCAAAATCTGTGAATATATCGTATAGCCATATAACAAACTGGCAGCATATATCATGCTCCAAGGGTATATAAACGGCGGTCGAGCGGAAGTTAGCTTTCTCTATTTTTTTGTTTTGTTTTTTTTTATTAATAATTATTGTAAAATGTAAAACGGTTCCTCAATGAGCGATGTTCGCTCTTCTGTTGTAATTTGTGCCAGTTTTCAGCACTAAAGCTTTTTTGGAAAGCTCTTTTTCGCTAACACGTGTTTGATTTATTGTTGTTTGTTTTTAGTCGTTCGTGAGTTATAGCGTCCAAACATGGAGCAAAATAAAGAGAAAATACGGCATATTTACAGTACTACTACGATAAAGGCAAAAATGCATCTCATGCTGCCAATAAAATTTGTGCAGTTTATGGACCCGATACAGTTTCCATTTCCACCGCACAACGATGGTTTCAACGTTTTCGTTCTGGTGCAGAGGTGATCGAAGATGCGCCACGGTCCGGAAGGCCTGTCGTCGAAAATTGCGATAAAATCGCTGAATTGATCGAAAGAGACCGGCATAGTAGCAGCCGTAGCATCGGCCAAGAGCTGGGCATGAGTCATCAAACCGTTAAAAACCATTTGAAGAAGCTTGCATTCAAAAAGAAGCTCGATGTATGGGTGCCACACGACTCGACGCAAAAAAACATTTTTGCCCGTATGGATGCATGCGAATCGCTTCTGAATCGCAACAAAATCGACCCGTTTTTGAAGCGGATGGTGACTGGCGATGAAAAGTGGGTCACTTACGACAACGTGAAGCGCAATCGGTCGTGGTCGAAAGCGGTGAATCATCCACTATGAGCTGCTCCCCTATGGCCAAACGCTCAATTCGGACCTGTACTGCCAACAACTGGACCGCTTGAATGAAGCAGTCATGCAAGAGGCCATCTTTGATCAATAGAGGCCGAATTGTCTTCCATCAGCACAACGCCAGGCCACACACATCTTTGGTGACGCGCCAGAAGCTCCGGGAGCTCGGATGGGAGGCTCTTTTGCATCCACCGTATAGTCCGGATCTCGCACCAGTGATTACCACCTATTTCTGTCCATTGCGAACGGCTTGGTAGTCAGTTGGCCACAAGAAGTCCTGTGAAATTGGCTCTCCGAGTTTTTTTGCCAATAGGGAAGCGAGAGCTCGTTGGGGAATCGTTATCGAACAAAACGGCGCATATTTGCCTTAAATCGCATTATTATAAAAATTTTATGAACAGTTGAAAATTCAATAAAAAATACCGCAAGACTTTTTTGACAACCTTATATTAGCTTAGATATTTGAGATTATCTCCCCAAAAGGATTTTTTATTTTCGAAATACTTCTCCAACGGGGTAAGCCAAGCTTCTTACAATCTTTTGGTGCCTAATTTCCCAAGAAAACTACAGCTTAACGCCGAATCCGAACGGCAAAGTTTGAGAATTTGCTTTTTTCATGGCTAGTTATTTCACAGCTGGCGCCACTAGCTGGTAAAGGTGACCGTAAGTGTAAAAGCTATTTTCCTAAAAGAAAGAAAAAAAAATAATACAGAATGGGAAAAACTCTTTGCGTATTCAAATAAGATTTATTTTAAAAAAGCTCCAAAAACAGCCTCGACATGGAGAATACCCCCTTAAATGCTGATGTTTCTGTAAAGAATTGTTTCTGTTTTCCACAGTCTAAAACACTTAAAGGTTCAAAATAACCAATAATATATGTTTTCTTTTATTACCCCATCAATAATAAATGGTCATCGGCAAGTTAATTCAGATATGCTATTTCGGGTATTTGCACTAAAAAACTTAGTTTTTGTTTTATAATTTAGTTAGCTCCCTTCCATCTCTCTTCATTTATATAATTAGCACCTTTAACCCCCATTATTTGCCGACACCTTTCAGCTAAAGTGAGCAGAGATCAGCGCCCCTCTTTAGTGTCATAATCACCTTGCAAAGTAAGGAAAAAGCGTTGACACATTGTCCACACTTGGCAAACCCTCCAAAGCGGACATCAAGAGCAGCTGCCAGGGCCGAGTCACAGCACAAATGACTTTGAATTATTTGTTTACCTGGGTGTAGCTTCACCTTGTTGTTGTTATTGTTGTCGTTGTTTTGCGGCCAGCACGCACAATGGTGCGTAACAAATCGCAGCCATAAACAGGCAAAAGGCGGACGGAGAAATGCTGGAACGCTGCTGAGCTGCCATAATAATTCATAATTTTTCACAGTTAAGTGTCAGCGGCGCAAAGAAAAAAACGAATGCCCCTTCGCTGTGTCGAGCTTTAAGCGGGGCATTAAATCAACCGACCCCAAAGACCAACAAAAAGGCTGATCCTCGGTTTGATTAGCGGCACACGCGGTACACGGCGGCGTACACGCAATATTTGTGTAGCCGGTGCAGCTGTACCATTCCATGATTACGCATTTGCGTAAACGAAATGTCTGTCATTTTAATGTCGTGACCAAAACCGGGCTGCCAGTGACAAGCCCATTAGCCATAGCAAAGTGCATTGTTTAACTAAGGAGATGACAGGATGCCTGCAGGAGCATTGCATACTGCTGGCATTTATTCGGCTGCCTGATGTTGCCATGGACGCCACTTTAACTGTCACCACAGACGTCAACTGAGCCAGTAAACAACACAGCGCAGCATAACAACAGCAGCAGGAGCAGCAACAGCAGCAGCAGAAGCATTATGCCAGTAGCCATAGGAGGCAGCAGCCGCCAACTGGCCAAACACCAGGACAACCGAAAGGCGTCAACGTGGCTACTCGTAGCGCATATGTGAGGCTTGCCTCTCAACTTTTCTATGTCTGCTTTGGTGATCCTTAGCACATGGCCATACAATGGAATTGTAAATGCAGGCAAGTTATGCCATGCTAACATGACAGGGAAGATTGACCAACAAGGGTAAAACATATTTTGAAGCAATAAATTGGGCACTATCAAAGAAATTTGAACAAAAATGGCCTAAACATTGACTTTTCAGCGAAAAGGCTAAAAAGCTGGCAACCGGTCGTCAGTTCCTTCGCTAGCTGCGAGTTGTTATTGTATGCAGATGAAAAAGTATGTTCCGACTGACTCTAACTGGGGCACACCTCTGGGTGGATTCCATCTGTGTAACTTAGTGTTGGACGTAAAGCCCCTAGAAGCTGAGTTGGTCCTTCAATGTAGATAAAAATAGGCAAATAGACAGAGCAGTGATTTATGCATGGCCAAGTTTTTTATGGCTAGATACTTCACAGATCCGAGGCGGGATTGAACCCTCACCTCCCGCACAGCAGGAAAAACACTAACCGCTGCGCCATACCCAGGTACAACTTCAAATATTTTAAGGTATAATTACACTCGGCAACAAGGTCCAGTATATTAAAGGGTTTTTGAGTTTTAAGATGATTTTGTGCGCTAAACACGAATGTTCTTTTCTTCTTCTTTCGCCACACACACAACCGATTAACGGTCTCGACCGCTGACCGCCAGTCGTTTCTGCTTATTGAGAGTTGGCACCAGTTGTTCACACCAAGCTTGGAAATGCCATTCCGCACCTGGTCGTTCCATCTAAGCGGTGGTTTTCCCACCATCCTTTGTCCCAATTCTTTCGCACTCCGTTTGTAGACCATTTTTGCTGAAGCGTGTTTATCATCATCAATCAAGCGTGTTTATCAAGACGCAGCCTACAGGAGAACTCTGCAGTCGGGAGCAACGCGGCTGTTAAGGAGCGATATCGGGAGAAAAAGAAAAGAGCGGAAGCGCCTCTTTAGAAGGAAAAAGAGCGAGCAGGAAAGGCATGCGCGAGGAAGTCGAGATGTTATTCGGCATGAGTGAGACTCGAAAATTTTACCAAAAAATTAAGCAATTAACGGAAGGTTTTAAGCCCAGAGTCGCACAATGCAAAGACGAACACGGGAATCTGGTCACCGATCCGCAAGTGGCGCTTAACAAATGGAGAAGCTACTTCTCCAACCTAACTGGGAGGCGATGACGAACATGATGCCGCCTCTAGAGAAGTAGCGATGCCACCAATCGACAACATAGAGATAGACCCGCCGACCCAACAGGAAGTCTGCTTAGCCATACAAAGGCTAAAGAACAAAAAATCACCTGGCGCTAATGAGCTGCCCGCTGAATTGTTCAAGGCTGAGGGGAAGAATTGGTAAGGTGGCATGCACCAACTTCTTTGCCGTATATGGGTTGACGAAAGCATGCCCGACGATTGGAATTTAAGTGTTCTATGCCCAATCTTTAAAAAGGAGACCCTGCAGTTTGCGCCAATAACCGCGGGATCAGTCTCCTTCCCATTGCATATAAGGTTCTGTCGCGCATTATTTGTGAACGTCTTAAGCCGCTTATTAACACACTGATTGGACTTATCAGTGTGGCTTTAGACCTGGTAAATTCACCACAGACCAGATATCACACATTACGACAAATCCTGAGAAGACCATGAGAGAGGCATCAACACACACCATCTATTTGTTGATTATAAATCAACCTTCGACACGCCGATAAGGTCAAGGTTTTTGAAGCCTTGTCTACCCTTGGTATACCAGCAAAGTACGTCCGTCTTTGTGCATGATGACGCTGAGAAGTACACAAAGCTCCGCAAAATAGGAAAGAACCTTTCCGAACCATTTGATACCAAGAGAGGTTTTAGGCAGGGCGATACCTTTATCGTGCGACTTCTTCAATCTACTGATGGAATATATACTGCGCCGGTGCCCACATGCCAACAGAACGAGCGCCTTTATTTATAAAGATCTAATGCTACTCGCATATGGGTCATTCTTTTATAAACCGAATAGTTAAAAAATTTTTTATTTTTCATTTTAATACAAAAAAATCCGAAATTAGATCTCGACATGCCCATCATAACGTAATTTGCGGTTTTGCACAAAATTCTTTGTTAATTTTATAAACAATTTCAAAAATCGTCAAAAACGAAAAAAATGGAAAAAAAGGGTTTTATTTAATTTGGACAGGTATCAAATTGATACTGGTGAAAAGTATTTTACTGTAGCTACCAAATAATAGTTTTATAGATTTTTTAAAAAATGGATAAATATATGTTATCTTAGGACCTATATCTATCTATTCTGAAAAGCACAATAAGACCCGAGCAAAAACACCAAAAGCTATGTAAGAAAAATTTTGCGTGGAATTCAGAACAGGCCTGATAGTTTTAATTTTTGAAAGATATTGGCGAGCATCACCATTTCGAAGATAACTTTCTAAATCGTCATCTTTTGAAAGTGAGATTGAAGTCATATTTTAGCTTTGTAGCCTATACTTTGAAATTCATTTCCAAAGCTTAAATCAAGGACTGTACCCAAATCCAGAATTTCTAAGAAGACGGCATTGTACTTGCATGCCAATCTTAAGACTCTGTCGCTCTACTTATATAACCAAACAAATTGGACCACGATTGGACTTCAAATATTTTAAGGAATAATTACACTAGTTTACAAAAATAAAAAAATAAATGACCCATTTCAACTGAAATATTTTTGTAGTGTAGTTTGGAATGATGATCTCAAAAATCGATTTTTCGGTAGGTGCTCTCACATTTTAAAACATATCCGACTTCATAATTGTCAGATAGAGTCAAGCAAGATATGAAGCGAAAGGCAATTGAACTGTCAGTAATTGAGTAGAACATTGTTTTTAAATCGGCTTAGTAGTTTGGGTACAATAAACCAAAACATTTCAAAAAAATTCAATTTTTTACTCAAAAAATGCAAGAAATTTCATTTTTGAACGCCTAGAAAAATATATAAAAAAATCAAAAAAATATTATTTTTATTTTTTCTACTGAAGAATCGCACTTTTACGAAGACAATAAGGTATTGGTGAGGAAAATCGTGTAACACGTACCGTATATGGATCAAATTGAGTAGAGGAAATAACATTCAAATTTGGGAATATTGTGTGTTCACAAAAAATTAACTTGTATTTTTCTTCGTCTTTTGGTCACTTTATGAAGTTAACGAAAAGCCAGAACAAAAATTACAATCAAGAACCGAAAAAAAGTCGAAGCAAACGGAAATTTATTTTTGAATAATCACGAAAATACCACATTTTTTTGCACTAAGTTGCTCACAGCTCCTGTGTTTGTTTTGTAATCGTTATCTGGTTTTCTTCGTAGGAGTGCGATTCTTTAGTAGAAAAAATAAAAAATTTTTTTTTGGATTGTTTTATATTTTTCCAGGCGTTCAAAAATGAAATTTCTTGCATTTTTGAGCAAAAAATTGAATTTTTGAAATGTTTTGTTTATTTTCTCCAAACTACTAAGCCGATTTAAAAACAATGTTCTACGCAATTACTAACAGTTCAATTTCCTTTCGATTCATATCTTGCTTGACTCTATCTGACAATTATGAAGTCGGATATGGCTTAAAATGTAAGAGATCCTACCGAAAAAGTGAAAAAATTCATATTTCAAAAACGGAGCCATGAAAAAATTTTTGAAATCGATTTTTTAAATCATCATTCCAAACTACACCAAAAAAAAATTTCAGTAGAAATGGGTCTTTTTGGCTGTAAACTAGTGTTATTGTTGAACCCAACTTGGGTTCGAAAAAGGTTTAGGTTCAAGGATTTTGTCACATTTGGATCGGGTTAATTTACGTCGGAATTCCAGTTTTGAAGCGGTTCGGCTGAATCGAATCACATTTTATTAATAGCTTAATTACACAAGGCAACAAAATTAGACTTTCTCCAGTATATTTAGGGTTGGTAGTGATTCTAGATGATTTTCGTGTGCTGAATACTGATTTGTTTTCAGAAATGGTCCATCACGTCGAGATTTTTAGTAATTGAGCTTAAAGTTGCAAAAATAAAATAGATTTGTGATCAGCACACAAAAGTCATATAGAATCAACACCAACCCTTCAATATACTGGACATTATTGCCTAGCGTTATCCACATAATCTTGCTCTCTTGTTGCTTTAAAAATTTAATTAAAGAAAATTGCAACTCCGAAATTATATCAACAAATTTCAGTGTTGCAAATTGTTGCTCTGTTTTTACGCATTCTAGTCTCTCAGCTTTAAAGCTATCGAGCTGAAACTTTGCACAGAGTCTTCGTTTTACTGCACGCTGCTATGTAATATGTCGGAACCGACCGAAGAAGTAGGTCATTTAAGGTTGTGATACAGCGATGTCTCAGATAAGGAGCAGCAGAACATATTCCCAGCGCTTGTAAGTTAACCGTTGCAAAGAGGAATATCCCCGTTCCTCCTATTCCTGTGTGAGAAACGCGCTGGACCAAAATCAATCAAAATTTTCCCTCCTAAGTTTCTTAAGTTTTTTCCCCTCTGTGTAGGATTTTGAAAAAAATATGTAACCTTTGAGGGAGTTAATGTACCCGGAAAAGCTTAAATCGGAAAATTGTTTTCTTTCTTCTATCGGCTTGACAATCTTTACATAAACTAAATACACTGATTAACCCCGTCCACACTCCTAGTTTATGTTTGTAGAATGTGTTGCTTTATTTCATTTGTTGTTTAAGTCTAATAACTGTATTTTCCTCTTTCCTTAGCGCTGTTCGTTTTATCTTCTAAAGTCTTAAAAAGTTAAAGTTAAGCAAGTTTTTTGCTTGCTCAGTTTTAGAGTATAGATTTGCCTTACAGTTTTCCCCAAACCTTTAATGTAAATTAGTGACACCGACTAATGAACTGAACTATTTCAAGTATTGCATCCACATCGTAGTTAGTTGCCTTGCTTGTCCCTTGCACAGAACTGCCTGCTCCTTTCTCATAAACTGTGTTTACCCTAAAAAATGGCTCAAGTCACCTTGTTCGTTTTGGACTGCTTCAGAGGCGCCGTCGCTGAGCTGTTGGCTTGGGCAAACAAAAAATCTCATTAATCCATTAAGTATACGCTAAGAAAAAGTTCAAAGCGTCTGCACACACACACACACACACATATATATATAGCGACAAGGACACTTACAGTATGTGTGTGTTTGTATACTGCTTGCCTACACTGTAAAAGAAAGCCTTTTGGGAGCACTAATGAGTTTGACATTGTTTCCTACTAACAAGCGGCAGAAGTTGGGCAAACGTCGAAGCGAAGGGACGAAGGGACCAGTAGCCAGGTGCAGATGCAGCGCCAGACATTACCTTGGCATCTTTTCGCATTTCTATTACGATTTCCAAGTCGGGAACGCGCTGAAATGAATTTTGTTGGCTTCCTCTATTTTTTGCACTAATTAAAACTGTGTTGATAGAATTTTTTTAATTTGGCTTTCGCAGAGCTTAAAGCTGAACGGATGTGCGAGGAATTTTTTCCGTCTTTGGCTTGATAAATGTTTCCCTTTTGACTCATTTGGTTACCGGCATGCATGAATATCTTCCGACTCGACTTTTGTGCGCATATTTTGACTCTGCCAGCGCCGATTGTAAATTACGCCCTAATGCGCCCATTTGTATGCTACAAAAAGTGCCGCTTATTGAATATTTAGCATGCCGCCTCCTTCTAACCTACCTGACACAAGTCTTCCACCATTTGAAGTGAGCGCGCGCGTGTTTTTTAATGAACTCATTGGGGAATTGGCAACAAAAGAGTAAGAACTTTTGGCATTTTTAAATAATTAAACAGTCAAACGCTTAAGAGATGCGACAAGCGCAAAGATTATTGGAAGTATGTGATATGGTTACATTTTTAAGACATTGAAAGGCTGACTGATGTTGTCTTAGGCTATAGATGTTATGCATTAATTCTATGCACCAAAATAGATCAGAAAAATGGGCCAATTCCAGCAAAATTGTTTGTTTCTTGAAGTATCTTTTACACGAATTTTATTTTAATTTCGAGTAGGATCCGTTCTTGATATAAGCCTTTGGTACTTGATTCAAGTACAATCGGGTCATATATTCTAACTAGCAAAAACATATCCCAGACAAATCTAAGTGGTTTTCAAAGCATTTGGAAAATAGATTAAAGCTAACTTCAAAGTGATTTCTATTCCGACCCCTTAAATTCTTCTTTAAAGCGTATAAACCTGCTTAAAATGTTTAACCAATTTCGCTTCCCCTTTCTGTTGTGTTTTCCTTAGAAATGTCATTTAAAATTGTGTTCCATTTGACCCCGCACACAACCGTCATGCTCCATCCTCCAACCCACTGCCAAAAACACAGACAGCTCCCGCGCTATCCTTGGCGGTAACCGAGCCGGCAATCGATACTTCATTAAGATATCGTGTTCTGGTGCCTAGACGCTTTCCGTTTACGTTTCCTTGATTACTTTACATAGTTCTTTGCCGGGTGCCTTATCTGCATTCTGGGCCTACTCTAGGCCTGGCTCTTTGTCTTTTACACTTGGCAAATAAATCGCAAAATCGTATTATTTGCCGCCGGATGTGTGGCCCATGTTGAGTCTGGGGTAGGTCGAGGCCTGTTTATCGCACGAACACAATCAAATTAGCGCACATCGAGTACAAATGGCTGGATAGGCTGATGGGCTAACAAATACCATGCCGGCAGCTGGTACCAAAAATCAGGATGATAGCTATGGGCGAAAGTGGACAGCTCCAAGTCAGCTGGCAACTTTGTTGTCCTTCGAGGTGGGCCACCTGCAGTGCAATTTCCACTTTGTTGTCAGGACTTTTGTTGGGCTGTCAACGAACTTGGCTCATACAGAGCTCTCGCAGTGGCAGGACAACTGAAAATATGAGACAGGATTGGTTATATCGCTGCATGTGCATGTGCAGCATCTCAAAGCGGGAGTCCTGTCACATCGTTGTCAGCGCAGCCAGCTCGGTCCCACTGCGCCGGGCTTAATCAACATTACTTGTTCTTAAATCAATTAAAAACTAATTACGTTTCAACTTTGTGGCGAAAGTCTGGTAAATAAACGAATGTCTTTGACTTCCAACCAGAAGCGTTAATAGAATTCACCGCACCACATCTGCCGCCCCTTTGACCCAGCAGGGCAAATGCACCCGTGCATCTGTCCCCGTCATTGCTGCACATTTTGCCGCTTTGACTCATTTGGGGAATTTCAGTTGAGTTGGCTGCTTTGGCCTTTTGCCTTTGGGCTCCAAAGTGCAAAAATTAGATGACAAAAGTATATAACATCCTAGTCGAAGCTTAGCTGGCTGGGAACGGCTGGCGTGGGGAACAGGGGGCTGTGCGTATGCTTTTGGGAATCAGTGTTGACGCTAGTGCGAGTGTTTATGGCTTACACTCTAAACACGTTAAGCCCTTACCATGCCTCTGAGCCGGGGGAAATGAGGCAATGCAATAAGGAAAGTGTGTGGGGGTTTGGATATGTTTTTTCTTTAATTTTGGTTCTTTTAAGCCAAATCAGAAAGAACAAGTTTGAGAAGCTCTTTCCAGCCTATTAACTCTACAGCTGAAATAAAAACGAGTACAAGGGGGCAGCAGTTCAGTAGCATTCGTGTAAGAATGAGTGAAACCATAATTGGGAATGTTTAATTAGTGTATTCTTGACTATGGTCACACTATACTACAACCAAATACAATTAAACATTCATCAATTCATTAATACGGCTTGGAAACTGTCATCGTGTACCAGCTTTCTTTCAGAGCATATTTTCATTTGTTTATAACTTAAGGAATATATAACGTTTAAACTATTAGAGACTACAACTTTTGGAAATCTGCTTGATTGTGGTCGTGATAAAAAATAATGCATATTTATAAGATAATAAAGGATTAGATAAATAAAAATAAGATAATAAAGATAATAAAATGCATATTCTAAGAAGCTTTATCACAGTGGTTAACACTGAGAAAAATTATATTTTGGCTTTACCAGTAATTATTTTATATTATTAAAAAAGAATAAAAGTTCAACTTTAATTTAAGTAGATACAATTCCTATTCTATTCCTATTCTATTCCTATTCTATTCCTATTCTATTCCTATTCCTATTCTATTCCTATTCTATTCCTATTCTATTCCTATTCTATTCCCTATTCCTATTCTATTCCTATTCTATTCCTATTCTATTCCTATTCTATTCCTATTCTATTCCTATTCTATTCCTATTCTATTCCTATTCTATTCCTATTCTATTCCTATTCCTATTCTATTCCTATTCTATTCCTATTCTATTCCTATTCTATTCTATTCCTATTCTATTCCTATTCTATTCCTATTCTATTCCTATTCTATTCTATTCCTATTCTATTCCTATTCTATTCCTATTCTATTCCTATTCTATTCCTATTCTATTCCTATTCTATTCTATTCTATTCCTATTCTATTCCTATTCTATTCCTATTCTATTCCTATTCTATTCCTATTCTATTCCTATTCTATTCCTATTCTATTCCTATTCTATTCCTATTCTATTCATGTTCTTTTCCTATTGTATTCTATTCCCATCCTATTCCTATTTTATTTCTGTATTTTCGCGAGTCTCCAACAACAGTGCCATCAGTTGGCTGGATCTTACCAACAAAACTTCATACAAGGAAATCAATCGCATAATGAGTCGTCTTAAAACAGAATCGCTTGACATGTAGAAACCCTGGTTGGCTACCCAACGTGTAAGCAGCTAAATGAGCAGTAACCAGCACGGAAATATAAAAACCTTAAATCAGAGTACAGCACTCACTAAATACCAATATATGAACTCTATTAAGAAGTTCAATAAACTTTCTGTATGTATAATAATATAACCCTTTTACAACAATTGCTAAACCCACTTTTTTACTATATCCCAGACCACGCCCTACTTTAGCATAATGACAGCCCTTCCAATCTACTAACGTATAATCCAAAATGCTGGTAATCACAAGACCGAGTCCAGTGCCAGACAAAACTGCAACATTTTGAGTAGCTCATAAATATGCAAAGGACTTTGCGTATTAATTTTTAATATGCCAACCGGGTCGCGTCCAAGAGGCACCGCCCAGCCACGCCCACTTACCTGTAGTGGACAAAAAGCGCTGGCTAATTAGCCAGCTCGCGCAATGGCCAATTGCCATGCAAAATCAACGAACGACGACAAGGGCCCAGGACTAAACACAGCGTTTAAATCCAAAAAATAAACAACAATTTAGTGCAGATTAGCGACACACACACACACACAGCCACACAGAGGCCTTTTGTTGATATTGTTGAGAGGGTGTGTTGGTGTTGGACCATTGTTTCAACGTTTCCGACGTTGGCACTCGGCTTGGTGACATTTGGGCTTGAGTAGAGGGGAAGCCTCCCCGTGTACCTGTGCATTGACTGGGCTAATTGCTTGAAGAGCACACACAACAATGGCCACGGTCGATTCGCCCAAGACAAACTTCCGTTTCCGCTTTCGGCCGCCTGGCAAACTAATTAGATTTGTGCGCCGCATTTGCGGGCCATTTTTTGATTTGTGTGTCAGGCCAAAACTTTGGCCGAGAAAGTGCGCACTTTTTTTTAACGCGCAGCTGTCTCCAAAAACTGCATATTTGGTTCAAGTTCGTCCAGCGAATTTTTCATCAAATGAAATGCACAAGAAAACTGCGCCAAAGACAACAAATAAAAGAACGAGTAAATGCGACATGTGGCCGGGCGCAAAAAGTTGCAGCCAAGCCGCAAAAACAAAAAACTTTTTACTCAAAAAGTAAACGAAAAAAGAAGAAACTAAAAAAATTATGCGAAATTTAATTTGACTTTTGTTTTTGTTGTTGTTGTTCTTGTTTGCTGTTGCAAGCTACTTTTGCACTTTTCTTTTTAGTTTGCCAGGGCGGTTGCCAGCTGGCAAATGCAGCAAACTGCGCAGAATACACGGCTCGTAATTTGCCAGCTTGGCTTGTACACACTTAGTTTATATTATTTAGTTGCAAGTGGGTAGGGGGAAGGGGTGAAGAAATATGATTATCTTACTTATGCATGGCAAAAAGACTGCACTGCAGTGCGGGTCGCTTTTGGCCGAAGGGATGCCAGGCGTACGAATATGAGCGCAACAGTGACTAAATAAGCCAGGAAAGGCCAAATGATGGCCATAAAACGGTTTAAGTCGAGTTGGGCCCCAGGCTGATTAGTTGTAGTTGACTTGCGTCCTAATTTTAACCCAATTTCATAGGCTGCTTTCAACTTGAATATAGAGCAGAGTCCTGCATGTTAATATCTACTGTGTATTCAACAGCGCTCTGCGGCAGCGACGTCGACACACCGACAGTATACGAGATTATACTGCCTGCTCTCTTTTGCAACAACAAAGATGTGCTAAATGAGCGAGCTCTCGCGTCGCTAATCAAACACACGCAACGACAAAATATGCCTGTGTGTTTTGCCGGCCACGTAAAGTATGCATCTAAAATTGAACTCTGAATTAGCCAAGTCTAAGGAGAGAGAGTTTATATCGTGACAAGCATAAATTGATATCGTGCTCGTTGTTCCAAATCAAAATTGCTACGAGCAGCAAAAAATAAGATTATATACAACCCAAGGATTTTCAAAATCGACTTAAGCTCTCTGCATTCAAAAAGCCGAGTAGTGCAGATGATTAAGGTTTGTGCATATGAATGTAAACGCATCTCCAACCCTATGAAGTATATATGTTTATGGGGCATTCCATACAAAAAAAGATATTTTCTGCCATGAATTGGATGATAGTTGGCCCAAAAGGAGCCTATTAAGATTCTCTCTTAATCCAAAATTTGAGCCCTTTCGCGGAAGTTCTGAGCTGAAAAGTGTAATAAAATTAAAAATTTTAAATCACTCGACAACGGTTTAAGATAGAGCTTCGAAAATTTTTTTCAAAATGTTCAGGATTACAAAATACTTTTGAAAAACAGATTTTCAAAAAACTTAGTCTAGCAAAAAAGTCCCATCCTTCAAAAAATCTAAAAAAAATATGTAAAAGCCGTGCCTAAACATATCGGTAACTCGAAAATTAAGGAAACTATAGCCATTTTTGACATGTAATCTCAAAAATATCAGTATGGAAAACTTTCCAAAAATATATAATTAATTTTTTTATTTTTGGTTCTTGATTTGCCGACTCGGCTGTTGATGCTGATCAAGATATATAAATTCTTTATAAGGTCGAAAATGATTCCTTCTGCCTGTTACATACATTTGACCGACTTTAGTATACCCTTTTTACTCTACGAGTAACGGGTTTAAAAAAATAATTTCACATTTCGTCACCTTGTATTAGCTAACACCTGCGCCAAATTTTACGGTTTTTGGACATAAGCTCATAAGAAAAGTTTACTGCATTATGATCCAAACATCTAGCGCTTTCATAAATAGTCTTATAAGGGGGTGGCACAGAAACCTCTTCCAACCTAGTTCCAACCAAATTCCAATTCTTAGGAGCCACGGAAATTTCTTTTGGTTGGTTTAAAACCTCTCGTGATTTGTTGGGAGATTTAGCAAAGGATGGTGGCGGCACCTACTTGACAGGCAGCGAAGTAAAAACTGCAAGCTATACCTCATATTTGGCGCCAACAAATTTTTAAATTTTGCATTATATTTATAGAGAATATGACATAAATTTGAAATATGATTTCAAAATGCGTCATAAAATACATAACACAATCAAACAATATCAGTTAAACATCAAATTAACCCATATCTTAGAAAGGGCAAATTTTTGGTGAAAGAATCAGCCCTGTTTGGAACTTCAATTGGAACATCTAGATTTTCTAATAAAAAGTTCTCGAACTGCACCAAGAATTTTTCGAATCAAACAAATTAAATCTCTCGAGAGTTATGTGGCACCCCGGTATATTTTACGAATTTTTGGACCAGCTAAATGAAAGTTTATAACAAACCGTATCCATTGTCGGCAAATCTATCTTTTTTATCTAAATTTTTTTTTTTATTACTCCAATATAAATATACAGAGATTAATTACTGCGGCTAATACCCCGACTATAAGTTTAATATAAAAGCTGTCCACGATTTCAAATATTTAGGCCATTAGAACAAAGACTGTAAGCGAATCAATGCTTAAGCACGAACATTTGAACAGATAAGATAAGCTTGAAGTCAGGAAACCGATCAAGTAGTCAGAGGTCACAACAAAATAATTAATAAATTACTGCTAGATATGCGACAAGCATAAGGTAAAAGCCATAGATCTCCCATTTAATAGCAACATTTGGCAAGTACCCACCGAGACTACTACTTTCCCGTCAACAAAAGAAAATGGTTATGACATTTGTTTAATAAAAAAGAGAAAAATAAATTGCCAAATGTCAAATACAATTTGGCCTTGAGCAACTTATTGGGGGAGGGGGGCTTATTAAAGCAGCTGAGCAAATGCATTTCCTTTGCCATAAACTTGGACATTTAAGCTCTTTAGCGAAAGTAGAAGCTGACACATATACACAACCACACTCAAACACATACACGAATGCCATCCTGTTGATTGTTGTTTTTGTTGTTGTTCAGCTTTGGGGTCACTTTGACAAGCTCCAACCGCAGCTAGGAAGCTGCCCACTTACCGACACACAAGCTTATAAGCGAGCACAACGTACTGTGGGGTGGCAGGAGGACCAAACAGACAAACAAACGCTACTTGCTTTGAGTATCATTAGAGGAAAATGTTAAATACACTTAAATGAAGGAGTTTAAAAGTCAAAAGCGTATGAGTATAAAATAAGTAGGGAAAATAAAAACACGTGCACAAAAATGAGAAAACATGGCCCAGAGTGGGCAGGGATGGGGAGTGGGGCAAGCCCTTAAAAGCCAGTGTAAATACTTTATACTTATTCTTTTTTCTCGCTCTTTGCTCGGCTCCTCCTTGTTGTTGTTTTTGGTGGTGCTGCGGCGGTTTTGTTTTTAATATGAAACGTTGATGCTGACGCTGCTTGTTTTTAGTTTTTATAGTTTTTGGCAAGACAGCCAAAAACAACCACCGCCCCCACCGCCCTACTCGTGTGTCGACTCGAGTGTGTTTTGCACAAAATGCGAAAGTGTTTAGCCAGCAGGACCAGGACCAGAGCATAAATAGCAAATGCCCCGTGTAAGAGTAGCAAAAAAAAAAAAAGAAAGAGAGAAGAAGGGCCTGCGCGAAATAAAATATAAATACTCGTACATAAATGTGCTGCATGCTAAAGCAAATCAAAGAGCACTCACACACTCGCACATGATGCATACTGCATGCCCATCCCCCATTAATGTTGCCCCCAGGATTCGGGACTGCCTTCAAACTGCATTATTAATTGCCTGCCACAGCTGGGATTGTACGGGCTGGCAAAGGAATAGAACATGATTTAAGTGCAATTCGTTCGACTCGTTCTCCTTGAACCAAATCAAAGTCAAATTGACGCCCATAGGGGATGCAAGTCCTTTCGTGTAAATCACACAACTTTAAGCAATTTGCATGACAAAATACCTGCTAAACAAAACAAACTCAACACTTGCATTAGCAGCACACACAAAAACACTTTTACATTCTAGTTGAAAGCGCATCAAGATGCAGTCACGGTGAAGTGACGACACTATTTTCGGTGGCAAAGAGTTTTCGCTTGGCATCTCAAGAGATTGCTCTGCGAAAACGGATCTTAAGAACTCAATCTATTTTCAAAATCAAATTGAAGTAACTTTTTGTCTACTTAAATGCAAAGTTTGAAAATAGTTTTGCGCTAATCATAATCAAATCAGTATAACTTTTACTCGAAAAACCTAAGGTGGATTTTTGTTTGGTCAAATTATTATACTCTGTACCGAAGGTACATAGAGTATTTTAAGTTTGTGCAAAAGTATGTAACAGGGAGAAGGAATCATTTCCGTTCCTATAAAATTTATTTTTGATCAGCATCAACAGCCGAGTCGATTTAGCGTAGCGTCTGTCTGTCCGTCTGTTTGTCAAACAGATCTCAGAGATGGTAAGAGATAGAGGTTTGACATGTATGGGACAAATGCTTCTTATATCTCCTACAGTTTTTTATATAGACGATTTGTACCTTCTTAGTGATTAGCAATATGTATCGATTTGCCGAAAATATAATAAAGATCGGATGAGCGGTTCTCAAGTTATGAGCAAATAAGTAAATCACCCCCCGCCACTCCCTTCCACCCTTTCACAATCAAAGCTGCACAATCTTAGAGAGAGAGTGAAAGAGAGAGAGAGAGAGAAAGAGAGAGAGGAAAAGAGAGAGAGGGAGAAACTTAGAGATGAGCGCAGCAGCAGCACTGCATTGAGCTCCTACTCTAGGTACAGAGTATAAATATAGTCGGGCTTGACCGACTTTCTCATTTGTATTGATTTGAAACAACCCATCCAGGAAACTTCTTTTGTTTATCAAAATTGATGGGGTTGTAAACTTAGATATGTGCCTAGTACTCCCAATTGTTTTCAAACATAAATAAATCGAATGAATATATCTATATATATAAATCTGTACGCTCGACTGACATAGTGACATATTAACAACCCACAGCCTAAATGGCTTTTCATACAGGTTTGAGATTTGGCATAGACCTATGTTTAAAATGTTATAAAACTATTTTTCATCCGATTGGCTTGAAACTCGGTTTGTAAGTACAGAATACGAAATAATTTGAAATGTGATTTTCCGATGTTAGAAAATTTGACCCAACGGTCGGAAAATTCCCGGAAGAGTCAGTATGAAATTAAATATTTTTCATCCGATTGGCTCTATACTCGGTGATACTACTGATTTTTCAATTCTGATGGTAAGTTGTTTTGGAAGTGGGTGGGATGTGGGCGGGAAGTGGGTGGTATGTGGGTGGGAAGTGGGTGGTATGTGAGTGGGATTTGGGAGGGATGTGGGTGGGATGTAGATGGGATGTAGATGGGATGTAGATGGGATGTAGATTGAATGTAGGTGGGAAGTGGTTGGTATGTGGGTGGCAAGTGGGTGGGGTGTGGGAGGTAAGTGGGTGGGATGTGGGCTGGAAGTGGGTGGTATGTGGGTGGAAAGTTGGTGGGAATGGGGTGGAGAGTGGGTGGGATGTGGATGGGAAGTAGGTGCGCCTTGGTTCTATACTGTTGATCAATCCTATCAAGCCTTTTTTTTATTCGGTCACTCAATGGCTACAAATCGTACAGCTACTTATTCGATATGGCCGCCTTGTGCCTTGCAGATAATGACCGCAGACGACTTCTGTTTACTGACGAGATAATTTTCACCATAGAGGAATCAGTCAACAAACTGATCAACAGGGTGTACAGGGTTTGCCCGGAAAGCGCTGCCAGCGCGATTTCCCAGCATTGAAGGCGTCACGAAAAGCATTCTCCGGAATAGCCTTGAGAGCCGCGTTGCAAGCTGCTTGGATCCCCTCTATCGTCTCAAAAGGCTTGCCTTTCATCGGCGTTTTCAGGCGAGGAAAGAAAAAAATAGTCCGGTGGGGCCACATCTGGGTTGTAGGGCGGCTGCGGAAGCGGGTATAGCGAACCGAGCGAAGGTTTTGTTGTTGGCACCGAATAGCCGGAGTGTAAAGCTGCCACGCAAAGCAACAAAAACAGCAACATTAAATGTGTACTCTCTTCTTGTCCGAGTGAAAGTTCTGCTGTTGGCTGCGTCTGCATCAGAGCGACACGTACACACACAAACAAAAATCGGTTTTCCCTTTCAAATTTATTAATTAAAATGTTCTTAATTTGATATTACTTCTGTGATCGACTTTTTTGCAGTCGTTCGTTTGAGAGATGCTAGCTGGAATTTTGGCAATTGTCATTTTCAACCAAAAGCTACCAACCTTTTATGTTGGACTTAGCAGGATGCTTGGTCTCAGCAGCTTAGTAAAGTGATTAATTTAATTCTAACTAAAATCGAGAAGAAGAAATACACTGTAACTGGGCTCTCAATTCTTATGGAGAATCTTTTTGACTTGCTGGTTGCCTGATTTGACTCGTGAGTGTACACCAGGAGAACCATGAAGAAAAGGCTAGATTATAACATAAGTAAGTGCTTAATTAAAGGTCATAATTACATTACATACCCATTGGCTAAAATATTTTTCCTAGTATATCCCTTTGTAATAAAGAACAAACAAATAGATTGGGCTATAAAATACTTTACGAATCGGTGAACTAATTCTTGAAAATTTGCCAAATAAGTCTTTTAAATTTCTGTTGTAAATGTTAAAAAAACTCTATTCAATTAACCGACTTTTATGTTGGAATTTTATTCAATATCTCTGTCGGAATCAGTTTCTGTTGCTTTCTGTCGAAAAAAAATAGCTTGAGTATCATTATATACCGGGAGCGTTGCCACTCAACTCATGAAGCTCCATTAAAATCGCGGAATGACAGTTGAAACGTTGCCAATTTCGAGTGACTTACATGCAGGAGACGGGCGGGATGGGGATGGGGATGGGTTGGGTGGACAACGTGAATGAAGTACGCACTTGCAGCAACGGCAACTCATTTGATTTACTTTTCATTTCCTGGCTGTCTCACAACAACCAGCATCTCTGGCTCCCTTCAACACCTTTGCTACAACACATGTGCCACTGGCTGACTGTCAGCGTCCTCGTGCTGGTTGTCGTTTTGGGCCCTTTACGCTGAGCGTTATGCAATTATAACTTTTGTCATTAGCAACTTAAAATGCAAATTGCTGCAATGAAGCGTTGTCAACGTTGCCGTGGCACTTCTTCTGTTTCGGGGAAAGGCGTGGCAGTGGACGTTATTTAAAACTGTTATGACTTAAATGGTATCTAAGTAGCTACCTAGGTGCGAGTACATATCAACCATATGGCTGTCAGTTAGTTAAGGTTGGCCAATTAGACCTCGTCGCCAGTTGATTTGGGAGAGTTACGTTTTTCGTGGACTTTTGCCTTGGCAACAACAAAGTTGCATCTGCCAAAAGCCACAGAAAAACTGCGCTTAAGTTCAGCAAAAGTAACCATAAAAGTGGAGTGCACCTCTGCGTGTGTGTGTGTGTGTGTGCCAGGTTGAGTGAAAGTTTGACACCGCCAGCGTCAGTCTCTGTTCCCTGAAATTTGTTCATTCCCTGGCCCAAGTCACGTCAAAGAAATTAAATAGTAAAGTGAGGATTTTATGTAATTTCCCAGCGACGAGTCGTGCCACGTTGGCAACAGGAGAGAAACAAGTTTCCCTTCTATTTATTAATGTTGTTGCTGCTCACATGGTTCTGCGGACGCAGTGCTAGTTAAATCATTAAGAAGTGCCTTCCGTATCAAGTTAAAGTTCGACGGATGCGAAAGTGTTCCTAGTTGTTGTTGTTGTTGCTGTTGGTTTCGGGGCCACACTGCTTATAAATAATTTGGTGTGTTGGCCATTAAATTGAGCCAAGAAATGTATTTTACGACCACTTTAAGGCCACTAAATGAGTTGTGGTTTTTTGTGGTGGCACAAAGAAATACGAGGGCTGCTTTTCGGTATGATTTACTCAGAAGTTTTGGTATAAACTGTCTCTCTGACTTGAGGAAATCATCAACGGGAAGTTACAATAAAGGCAAATAATATTCCTCAGAAATTATTGTTTCTTTACTTTAAGCACAGCAACATAAAAGGCAACCCTCGCATAAAAAGTATTTACTAATGGGAATCAATGAAAAGATGCTGAGATTCCTTAAATGTAGAAAACAACCGTTGACAACTCTCTTACACATAGGCTTCCGCATTAGCCTCTTCAATGTCATTCGGCTCATTGAATTTTATTTCGATTTGCCAAGTTTTTCCTTTCACTTCATTTTGCAGCGCCCTCCCCATCAAATCAAAGGCTGGGCGAGGCAACTAACGTTATCCTCACTTACTTGTCTGCGAATGCGTTGTTGTTGAGTTGATTAAATTGGTGTTAAAAAGTTTAAGTGGCTGTTGGTACAATGTAAGGCACTAAAATTTCATAGCCTACTTTGCGGAGTTTCTTGCCCTCCTTGTCTTTGGCTTTTGACTGTGTGTCCGGGCCATAAAAGTACGCTGCTAACGTGTGTAGTTCAAGTGTGCACTTGCCCACTTACACGAGTAGCGGTTCCACCCACCCCGCCTCATCCACGCTTCGGTTGTAAGCTGGCGGAAATCCTCAACTCAATCGCTGGCCCTGCGTCTGATAAATTATAGCTCATTGCGGATATACGCATACGGCACGTGTCTGCGCTGTCTAATTGGCAAAGCGAATGAATCTGCCCCTGACCGTTCCCGTTCCCCTCCCCCACCCCGATTCGAGCATTTTCAATTAGACGCCCAGCATTTTCGATTTGCGTATTATTTATGGCGTCCGCAAATCGTGCACATTATTCATAAGCTGAAAGGGCAGCTTAATGGCTACATTGAGGGTTGGCAAGTTGCATAAAGCGCACCCTTCAGTGTTTGCTTTCTTTTTGGAGGGTTAGTTTGCCCCCGTTGCCCAGAAACCCGAATGCAGTGCACTTTGCAAGAGGCCTGTATTTAAATTAAGCGACGTTAATCTGACGCGTGCAACTTGCGGTTGAATGCAACTTGGCAACATTCTTGCTCAGGTGTGTGTACGTGAGTGGCGGTCTGCTAAACGTTTATGCTTGCCACAGACATACATATGAAGTTGAAATTGCATGCCAGAGCGGCAAGTTTGATTAGAGGTGAGCATGCCGCGTGTATGGAAGTGAAAAATCACAAGATGTGATGAATCCATGTCAAGTATTTGAAATCCCAAGCCAAAGGTCTACATAGGAAATATTTGAAAGTATTAAGTATTTCGATATTTTAGTGTTAAGTTATTCTTAAGAAATCGAATGATGGTCACACCGTAGGTAGAGTTTGTACGAAGGCAAGTACGAAGAAGAAATCTTCGACTTTTTTCAACTTATCAATGCGAACTTATCAATACGAAAGCCACAGCAAACGTCGCTATATGAACTTGTTTTGGATCTTGCTGGTGATTTTGTTTAGTGCCATAAGTCGAAGCAGCAGCATGTGTTAACTTCGGCAAGTCACGGAACGATATTTTCCTGGAATTAACCAGACCACCAAAATTTAACGCAACGCAAAAACAACTTTTTTTTTTTTTTTTTTCAGCGCACTGTTGTTGTTACCATCCACCAAGCCGAGCCGAGTAGCGGAAAATATTTTGGAATTTGAGTACTGCAGCCTCGAGGTCATTTTTGTTTTTAGCCTAGAGTTGTTGTAGCTGGATTTAATGTTTCCACATCCCATTTTTGTGGTGGTTAATGCTTACGGCGGCCCTACCGTTATTTGTAAAGTAGATAGTTTGCGACCTTCCTTTGTTATTGCACGCCTGCAACTATCAACTTGGTCAATATTTTGTTATGGTGCAACTCGCCGGTCCAAAAGTAAAGTTCAAAAGCAAAAATAGATGTGAGAGACTTTTGTCGCGCTTGCACTGCAGTCGACTTTTAAACGTGACCTCTTGCTGCTGCTTCAACTTAGGCAACTGAACAATAGCAACCGCACATTCAATTTTCAGTTCATTTCATTTTCAGCTCGCGGCGCAGTAGGCGGTCATTTCGTTTGACAGCTCAGCATATGTTCTATCTGATTTTTTTTGTTATTCCAGTTGTTTTCATCATTTCAATTGCATCTTTTTCGTTCGGTTGCTTTATTTATTTTGGCTATTTCGAAAGGTATTATTGATTAGTTAAAGCTTTATTTGCGATTAATATTAGAAGATGATTGTTTAGCGTTCGATATTTGTAAGAATGTCAGAATGCAACGTTTCACCGAAATGTCGCAGCACGTCCAACGCAAGAAATGTGATTTTAATCGGAATGATTGAAAATTGTACCCGACGGTCTGGTCGACAGACTTACAACAAGCAAGAACGATTGATATATATAACGTGGCCTTTAGTCTAGTTGCTAAAAAAAAAATATCCTTCCTTATTTTTTTTTAACTAAAAGTCCACCAACTTTAATCAGAATACTGAACAGTTTGGAACTTTACATAAATTTTTGATTTTGAGTGTGTGTTTATTTTATTTCTATGTAATTGTCTGGACAAAATTAAAGTTATTATATTGTTTATTATTGATGGATATCTATTAGATATTATACAAATTGTATGTACTGGTCAGGCATGCAGCATCACTGACAACGCTTTGTGAAGAAATTAAAGTTGTGCGAGAGACAAGAAGATATTGCTGTACTTTCAATGCCTTTGACGAGTTCGTAGACTGAAAACATTTGGCCAACCCGCTTTTTTACCTTGGGTATCCGAAAAGGAGTCCTCATTTTGGTTATAGGGTAGTTTTACTTCAGAAAAGGCGCGGATCTAGGAATTGGCTAAGGCCTCCCCCCTAATGGGCTTTCAAGAAAATTATTTTACAACGGAAAATGTTAATTTATTTGAGTAATTTAAGTCATTCTGAAATGTATTCTTATATTTTTTTTGTATCGTATTGTGGTCAAATCTCGTACATCTATATAATACTTGAAATCCACAATCCTTGACAGTGAAAGTTGAATAAAGCCTACACTGCACTCGAGGCACTACAGCTCATTAATTTTTTCCCGAACGTTGCAATATTGTTGGAAGTGTTCTCACCGATCCCTGTCACCTCGTCAACCTAGTCACTGTGAACACCGGTTGAGTGACGCAAGGTGAAGAGTATATATTTCTCTACCCGTAATCTCTAAAGATATTTAATTTTTATCTGTTGCTATAGATAACGATATATAGAGGGTTTCTATTGGAATCGATTTAAATGAATCTTCGAGCAAAGTGTTGCCACGTCTAGAATGGCGGTTAATCGAAATTAGTTCAAATATTTAACTCGATTTTCAACGATCAGTCGATATATTTGAACCCATATAATGAAAGTACCAAAAATGGGTTGATCCCGGAATGGCACAAATCAATCCGATTGGGATTAATTTTTAAAGACTTAAAAAAATGTTATAAGCGACGGGGGGATTGGGAGAAGCACCGACCCACCCCGACTAGCCACTTGAATATAAATTTGAAATAATTTTAAGGCACCATTAAAAATGGTTTTTATACCCTTGCAAAGGGTATTATAATTTTGCCCAGAAGTTTGCAACGCATAGAAATATTCATTTCCGACCCTATAAACTATATACGTGCTATACGTGACGAGCTGAGTCGATTGAGCTTTGTCCATCCGTCTGTCTGTCCATCTGTCCGTCTGTCTGTCCGTCTGTCTGTCTGTTTCTACGCAAACTAGTCTCTCAGTTTTAAAGCTATCGTGCTGAAACTTTGCACAGAGTCTTCTTTTTACTGCACACTGCCAATATGTCGGAACCGACCAGATCGGATAACTATATCTTATAGCTGCCATAGGATTTATCGGTCGAAAAGTGGTTCTTTGTGAGAAAAACTTTTTTGTTTTTAATGTTAACGTCGCCCATTTCAGCGATTATTAGTATTATACGCTTTCACATAGATTTGGAAGTTTTTGTCAAAATCGGATGACTATATCTTATAGCTGCCATAGGAACTATCGGTCGAAAAGTGGGTTTTATTGAGAAAAACTTTTTGTTTTTAAAGTTAACGTGTCTCACTTCATCGATTAATAATATTATACCCTTTTTTTCAGATTTGGAAGTTTTGGTCAAAATCGGATGACTATATCTTATAGCTGCCATAGGAACTAGCGGTCGAAAAGTGGGTTTTAATGAGAAAAACTTTTTTGTTTTTAATGTTACCGTGTCTCACTTCAGCAATTATTAATATTATGCGCTTTTACAAAGATTTGGAGGTTTTGGTCAAAATCGGATGACTATATCTTATAGCTGTCATAGGAACTATCGGTCGAAAAGTGGGTTTTATTTAGAAAAATTGTTTGTTTTAATGCTGGCGTTCTTAAACTCTCATGTATTAAAACATTTGCAAGGGTATAAAAACTTCGGCAAAGACGAAGTTAGCTTGGCCTTCTCGATTTTTTTTGGAGAAGGTATATTAAAAATTGTCCGGATGTTTGTAACGCACAGTTGGAAACATCTCCTACCACAGACTGTATATACACTCGGATCAGCATGACGAGCAGTCGATATAGCCATGTACGTCTGTACTCTATCCGTCCGTCTGTCCGTCTGTTTCTATGCTATCTCCTCGGTTTGGGTTTTAAAGCTATAGCATCAAACTTTAGTATAATTTGGTACAAATTCAGTTGACATTTTCGGAACCGGCCGGATCGGATGACTAACATAGAGCTGCCTTAGGAACGATCGGTTGACAAAGTAGCTTTAGTGAGCAAAACTTTTTGTTTTCGAGGCCGTGCGCCCAAGCCCCGTATTTATAAGTTTTCTATGATGTTCACATAATTTCTTTACAAAATCGGACAACTATAGTATAGCTGCCATACAAAAGTTAGTGTCTAAAAATAGTCTTAGCAAGCTAACCTCTGGTGTTTTCAATGCTTCGCTCCCACTTTGTAACATCTATATTATATACTACCACACAATTTTGTCAAGTTTGATTTAAATCGGACCACTATACCACTATACTGTGCACCACATACCCTAAGGGTACATAACCTTCGGTACAGCCGAGTTAGCTTCCAACTCAAATTTCCAAATTATTTTACTGGTAATTGAACCTTACATACTCTTACTGAACAACACACTGTATACGCGACGCCCTAATAGCGAACTGGACTATGGACCTAAGCAAGCAACATATAAGTCACATGGAATTCTGTTGACAATTTGCAGTACAACGAAGGGTGTACACGTGAGTATATTAAGTTTGTGCAAAAGTATGTAACAAGGAAAAGGAATCATTTCCGACCCTATATTCTTGATCATCAACAGCCGAGTCGATATAGCCATGTCCGTCCGTCCGTCCTTCCGTATCAACAAACAGATCTCAGAGATGGTAAAAGATAGAGTTTTGACATGTATAGGGCAAATGCTTCTTATACTTGCAGGCAGATCAAGTTTATTTTTAATTTTTGCCACGCCGCCTCCCGCCCCTGCAATTTTGAAAAAACGTCATATCTTCCACAGTTTTGTAGGTAGATGATTCGTACCTTTTAGAGATAGTTAGTCATTAGCAATATGTATGAGCGGATGAGCGGTTCTCAAGATATGATCAAATAAGTGAATCACCCCCCGCCCCCCCCTCCCACCCTTTCACAACCAACGCCTCACAATCTTAGAGAGAGAGAGAGAGAGAGAGAGAGAGAGAGAGAGACAGAGAGAAACTTAGAGATGAGCACAGCAGCAGCACAGCATTCAGCTCCTACTTTAGGTACAGAGTATAAATATAGTCGGGCTTGACCGACTTTTTCACTTGTTTTTAATGATTTTTTTTGTTTATTTTTTTAAAATTTTTATTTTAGTTGTTTTTAACATTGTGTATATTTCATACAATCTTTAAATCGATTTTTTCGTCAATAACGTTAAAATACACAATGAGTACGGTCGGGATCGAAGCGAATCAGCCATGAAGTTAAGTCGCAGTGCTTGTGCCAAATGGGGAGCAAATTAAGCTCCAAGGTTTATTTAATCTTTCATCTACAACTGCACTTCATTCCAATTGATTGTTTAGATAATTAAAACATAATATTCAGCTTCCTTAAGTGGTCCTATTCAAGTCATTC
>JAEIFU010000612.1:0-113718 GCA_018904235.1 Lordiphosa stackelbergi
GTCGCATAACAATCGATTTTCTGAAGAAATTGTTTCCGGGCCGTTTGATGTCGAAAAGTGGTGATTTGGACTGGCCACCGCGTTCGCCCGATTTGACGCCGCCTGACTTCTTCTTGTGGGGATATTTGAAGTCAAGGTTTACGTTAACAAGCCAAGGACCGTAGAAGAGCTCAAGGACAACATTCGTGAAGAAATAGCCGCTATTCCGGCCGAAATGTTGGCAAATCGATGGAAAATGCTGAAAAAAGGGCACAATACGCCATCAACGCCAGAGGCGGCCATTTGAGAGATATCATATTCAAAAATTGATGTAAACAAATCTACTTGGAACAAATTAAATGATTAAGATTGCAACCGCCAAATTTTTTTTTTTTCTTTGATTTAAAAAAAAAAAAATGGGTCCGTCGAATATGGGCAACCCTGTATGCAGGTTGTACTATACAGGGCTTGTCCGTAAAGTAATAGGACTGATTTTCTTGCGCCGCAACTGTACTGCGCATTTCTTCAATTGACAGCGCCATCGCGCCAATATTAAAACTTTGAGCTTTTGCCGTTTGGACCCGAAGCAGTGTTCACGAAAATAGGAGCGGAGTGTAACGGCTTAGCAAGCAAAAAATCAGAGATGGGAAAAGTCAAAATTTCCGTGACCTTAAAAAAATTTAATTATTTATTATTCTTTTGAAATCCCCCGTCGTGTAGTACCATCATAATAAGCCTAATGAAAGTTTAGGGTATGAAATGAGAATTTTGATTAGATAGATTTATAACTTGCGATATTAGTCACTTATTGAAATCACTTGAAAAAATAATAAAGGAAATAAATATTTACCTCGAATGGAACAACCCCAATGGCAAATGCCAACTTTGTGTAGGGAAAACTCTAAGGTTTGATGAAAAACCTTGTGGAAATTTACACAACCCATTAAAGGAGTACCCACGCAATATACATTTGTGCATAAGAATGAAAAAACATACTCACATATTGATGTATAATCGAATTTTTTTGCACCAAATTGTCTATACATACATATAAATGTGCATAAGTTTGTTTGTATTCCAGTCTATGGCAGCAGTTTCTGTAGTTTCTGTATATTATACAGGGCTGCAAACCGGTTCGGTCAAGTTCAACCGCTCCGGAGTCGGAGTTAAATTCTCTACAACTGAATCTCTGAACCCAAGACAAGAACAAAAATAGCTTGCAAATAAACGTATTGCAGAATTGTATAATCGTCAAAAGGAACTAATAAGTAAAAGCATCAATGTTTCTGTACCATGTCCATCTTCGAATGAAACTGAATTTTTCGCAAAGAAGCAAGAAAATAATGAAAATGTGACAAATATCAAAATGGCGAAGGACTTCATTGATTTTTTCTCGAATTTTCGATAAATGATCATTTTGAAGAACATAAAAAACATCACATTTCTTGTATCAGTAATTTCATGTAAAGTAAAAAACAAAATCAGGGTGCCACAGAAATTACTAGCGATTTTCGTGTAAACGATTGTATTTTTATATTAAATCTGCTAGAATTTATATGTGCAGGGCACCAAAAAGCACGCCTACTAGATCAGATGGTGAATTTGAGCGATTTAGAATTATCTACTCAAATCTACTTGACTTTGTATAGTCCGTTTTAATTCGCTTTTGTTTTCGCCATCTGATCTAGTAGGCGTGCTTTTTGGTCTGTCTGGCCAAGTATTTTCTTTTAAAATTTGTTTAGAGCTTTTAAATCGTTTGAAAAACAAAATAGTTATGAAAGATTACAACATTTTTGGAAAAATCGAAAAACAACGTTTATCGATAATATCTCGATAACGCGTCGATAGATTTTTTATCGGGTGTTCCACAGAAACCTCTTCCTACCAAATTCCAACCGAATTCAAATTCTTAGGTGCCACAGAAATCTCTTTTGGTTGGTTTCAAACCTCTAATGTTTTGTTAGAAGATTTTGCAAAGCTCTTTGCTCACTAGCGCCTTTTGTCGAAGTGGCGCCCTGTACATGACAGCTAGCGGATTACGGGATGGAAATTAATACCTCATGTTTAGCGCCAAACAAATGAATAAATTTAGCTTATGTTGGTGGAGAATGCGACTTAAAATTGAATTATTATTTAAAAAATGCATCATAAAAACATATAACACAATCAAAAAATTTCAGTTAATCATTAAATCAACCCACATCTAAAATAAGGGAGATTTTTTGGCGAGAGATTCAGCCCTGTTTTTAGAGATGAAACATCAATTGGAACATGTGGTGTTCCAACTAGATTTTCTAATTAGAAAATGAAATCTCTAGAAGTTCTGTCCCACCAACGAATTTTCTCGGAGATTTACAAACCAACCGTCGGCAAAATCTCTAGAGATTTCTGTGGCACCCCGCATGTGACGAATTATTCGTAACTCCATTTATGTTAAAAAAACATTTAGTGAATTGTCGCAAATCGAGGTCATTGCTGTTCCCAATTCCGCAAAACGACCAGAATTGTCGTTTTAAAAAGATGTCTGCAGAGTCAGCGGAATGAAAAGTAATTGCTATTAAAAACATTAAAAATAAATCCAAAAAATTATGAACTAATCAATTGAATAATGTTGACCATTTTTTGAATCGTTTAACATCATAACCGAGCGGTCGTAACCAAGCCCAGGTGTTCTGAATTCTACTTTACTTTTTGTGTCGATTTCCACCGTCAATCGATAGCTGCTAGGGTTGCTTCATATAAATTAATGTATTCGGTCAGCACTTTTTATTCCCAGGATGTTGTAACGCACCCAGAAGGAATCATCTCCGACCACCAATGTGTTATATTCTTGATCAGCGCGACGAGCTGAGTTGAATTAAATGTTCTGTCCGTCCGTCCGTCCGTCCGTCCGTCCGTCCGTCGTCTGTCCGTCTGTTTCTATGCTATCTCCTCCGTCAGTTTTAAAGCTATCTCAACCAAACTTTGCACGAAGTCTTTTGGTATAAATACGCTGCACATTTGTCGAAACCGGCCCGGATCGGATGACTATAGCATATAGCTGCCATAGGAACGATCGGTTGAAAAAGTAGTTTTAGTGAGAAAAACTTTTTTTTTTTTTCAAAGCTATCGCTACCAAACCTCGTATTATTTAGTTTTCTATGCTTTCACATAATTCCAGCAGGTTTTATGCCACTCGCAACTATATAGCATAGCTGCCATACGAAAGATAGATCTGAAAAAAAGTTTTAGTATGAAAAACTTTTTGTTTTCAATCAATATGATATGCTAATGCATAATTCTGTCAAGTCTGATCCAAATCGGATGACTATAGCATATAGCTGCCATAGGAATGATCGGTTGAAAAAGTAGTTTTAGTGAGAAAAACTTTTTTTTTTTTTCAATAATGTAGTGTATTGTAAGCCCCAAAGGGTATACAAACTTCGGTCTACCCAAAGTTAGCTTTCCTCTATTTTTATACCCGTTACTCGTAGAGTAAAAAGGGTATACTAAAGTCGTGCAAATGTATGTAACCTTCACAAGGAATCATTTCCGACCATATGAAGTATATATATTCTTGATCAGCATCAACAGCCGAGTCGATATAGCCTTGTCCGTCTGTCCGTCCGTCCGTCCGTCCGTCCGTCCGTCCGTTCGTCCGTCTGTATGAACACCTAGATCTCAGAGATGGTAAGAGATAGAGGTTTGAGATGTATGGGACAAATGCTTCTTTTATCTGCACGCAGATCAAGTTTGTTTCAAATTTTGGCCCCGCTGAACCCCTTCCGCCCCCGCAATTTGGAAAAAAGTTATATCTCCTACAGTTTTAAAGATAGACGATTCGTACCTTCTAAAGATAGTTAGTAATTAGCAAAATTAATCGATTTGCCGAAAAAAGGATAATAGATGATAACAGTTCTCACAGTGAATAAAAAAATGTTGCATACTGTGGTACCTTAGAGGGCGGGAACAGTTAAACATGTTTTTTCATGAGTAACGTGTATATCGAAGTCGGTTAGAGCCGAATTTAACTTCAAAAAAAAATAAATGACCCATTTCAACTGAATTTTTTTTTGGTGTAGTTTGGAATGGTGATCTCAAAAAACGATTTCAAAAATTTTTTCATGGCTCCGTTTTTTATTTAAATATGAATTTTTTTCACTTTTTCGGTAGGTGCTCTTACATTTTAAGCCATATCTGACTTCATAATTGTCAGATAGAGTCAAGCAAGTTATGAATCGAAAGGCAATTGAACTGCCAGTAATTGCGTAGAGCATTGTTTTTAAATCGGCTTAGTCGTTTGGATACAATAAACCAGAACATTTCAAAAATTCAATTTTTAACTCAAAAATGCAAGAAATTGAATTTTTGAACGCCTAGAAAAATATAAAAAATCCAAAAATTATTTTTATTTTTTCTACTTAAGAATTGCACTTTGACGAAGAAAACCAGATAACGATTATCAAAATCTATGAACAAACACAGGAGCTGTGAGCAATTTAGTACAAAAAAATAGAGGGAAGCTAACTTCGGCTTTACCGAAGTTTATATACCCTTGGAGCATGATATATGCTGCCAGTTAGATATATGGCTATACGATATATTCATCAAAAAAGTTTTTCTCACTAGAACTGACCGATATATTACAAACTTGACAAAATTGTGTGGTAGTATATAATATAGATCTGTGGGAGCGATAGCATTGAAAACAAAAAAGTTTTCCTTACTAAGACTTTTTTTCAGATCTATCTTTTGTATGTCAGCTATACTATATATTTGTCCGATTTTGATAAATCTCGATGAAATTATGTGAAATCATAGAAAACTTATAAATACGGGGGCTAGGAGCGATAGCATTGAAAACAAAAAAGTTTTTCTCACTAAAACTACTTTTTCAACCGATCGTTCCTATGGCAGCCATATGCTATAGTCATCCGATCCGGCCGGTTCCGACAAATGTGCAGCGTATTTATACCAAAAGACTTCGTGCAAAGTTTGGTTGAGATAGCTTTAAAACTGACGGAGGAGATAGCATAGAAACAGACGGACAGACGGACAGACGGACGGACGGACGGACGGACGGACAGACGGACATGGCTGTATCAACTCAGCTCGTCACGCTGATCAAGAATATATATACTTTATGTGGTCGGAGATGATTCCTTCTGTGCGTTACAAACATCCGGACAATTTTAATATACCCTCTCCAGGGTAATGTATATAAGAGCTTTGCAAATTAAAAAAAAAGAGGGAAGCTAACTCGGCTTTACCAGTTTATATCCTTGGAGCATGATATATGCTGCCAGTTTTTTTATATGCCAATACGATTCATCAAAAAGTTTTTCCCACTAGAACTACATTTTGGACCGATCGTTCCTATGGCAGCTATATGCTATAGTCATCCGATTTAAATCAAACTTGACAAAATTGTGTGGTAGTATATAATATAGATCTGTACAACGTGGGAGCGATAGCATTGAAAACACAAAAAGTTTTTCTTACTAAGACTTTTTTTTCAGACCTATCTTTTGTATGGCAGCTATACTATATAGTTGCCCGACTTGCATAAAACTTGCTGAAATTATGTGAAAGCATAAAGAACTCATAAATACGAGGGTGGGGAGCGATAGCATTGAAAACAAAAGTTTTCTCACTGAGACTTTTTTTCAGACCTATCTTTTGTATGGCAGCTATACTATATAGTTGCCCGATTTGCATAAAACTTGCTGAAATTATGTGAAAGCATAAAAAACTTATAAATACGGGGGTTGGGAGCGATAGCATTGAAAACAAAAAAGTTTTTCTCACTAAGACTTTTTTCCGACCTATTCTTTTGTATGGCAGCTATACATATAGTTGCCCGATTTGCATAAAACTTGCTGAAATTATGTGAAAGCATAAAAAACTTATAAATACGGGGGTTGGGAGCGATAGCATTGAAAACAAAAAAGTTTTTCTCACTAAAACTACTTTTTCAACCGATCGTTCCTATGGCAGCTATATGCTATAGTCATCCGATCCGGACGGTTCCGACAAATGTGCAGCGTATTTATACCAAAAGACTTCGTGCAAAGTTTGGTTGAGATAGCTTTAAAACTGACGGAGGAGATAGCATAGAAACAGACGGACAGACGGACAGACGGACGGACGGACAGACGGACATGGCTATATCAACTCAGCTCGTCATGCTGATCAAGAATATATACTTTATGTGGTCGGAGATGTTTCTTCTGTGCGTTACAAACATCCGGGCAATTTTAATATACCTCTCCACGAGTTATAATAGTTGGCGATGGTGACAGCTCTGGGTCTGACCTTACGCCCAACAGCTGTTTATAAAACCGACTTCGAAACCGAGTTCAAAAAGTAAAAACATAACCAAAAACGTTCGTTTTCGTTTCGTTTTTACTTTTTGAAAACGTTCGGAATTCGGAACAGGCCTGATAGACTTTATAGGGTCGGAAATGTTTCTTCTTCATGTTACATACATTTGCATTAACTTCATGATCCCTTTACCCATTTTCAATGGGTACAGGGTATAAAAAGTGATAAATAATTATGGAAGAAAATCGGAAATAATCGATGGTGCTTTTCCCTACAACCAACTCAGGTCGCTGATAAACTTTAGCTCATTTCATATTCGATCAAATTAGGAAATATAACTTAAGGTTTAACGGCTGATCATAGCATGAACTCTATTCAATATTTCTGAAAATTGTAGACCTTCTTAAATAAAATAGTTTTCTTGGCGGAATAGAATGTTTATTACACATCAATGATCTACTAAGACGTGCTGGTTGAAGCCTTCTTGGCTTTTGGTAAAGTTATGTGTTAAGTCAAATTTAATTCAATACAGTGTCTAAGTCTATTTGAAAAACATGTCAAGACTAATATAAAATTTTTAAAATTTTTCTGGAGTCGGGTGTTAGGACTTTTATACTCCTAAATTAAGACTATTTTGTACTTTTTTAAGTATGCAAAATCCTGACTTAGGACTAAATCGAGATTTGTCCAAATGAATATGGTGAAAAACAAGCAAGAAAGTCGGTCAAGCCCGACTATAAACTTACTCTGTACCAGTCTTATCCAAGGAGTCACGCGGATATCATGCAATATTTTTGTTGTTTTGTTATTCGCTCATTTAAGTTTCTCTCTCTTTTTCTTTTGTTAGAAGTTCCGAGGCGGGATCCAACCTGCGGCACACATACTACCCTCTGCACCACAACCGGTACCACAATAGAATGCAACTTACAGTTTAACGCATTTTATGAGATTTTCCGTAAACGTGGTAGTATTAGGGACTCACGTTCAAAAGTCGCCATACTCTAATTAAAATCTTTCTCAATCTCAAAACAGTGCTATTAAATAAGTTGAGAAATTTTTACAAAACGAAAGTTACTTTCCTTTTCTTCGCATTTTTTCAACAGTTAGCTAACTACCCCCAGCTAAGTACGCCACTGTATCCACAGCTGTGCCCGGTTTTAATATATAGGTGGAAGGTGAGCACAAAACACAGAAAGGTTCGGCAAGTCAGGAACAGGACAGGGCCAGACGGCCAGGCGACCAGGCGACCAGGGAGGAAAGTCATAAAAATAAGTTGGTTAATATTTTCTATTGCATATGTATAAAGGAACCAGGGAGGCTAACAAGGGGCGTGTCCGGCTCACGCCTGTCATTTTGACAGTTGTGTCACGATAATTAGTTTGAGTTTTCGGGGTCTAATTTTGTTGGTGGCATGCGTTTGTTTTGCGGCTTCATCGCATTGTTTATGTTGATTTAATGTTAATTTAACGGAAAATTGATTAAGATCTCTCACTCGAAGAGACAGAAAACAAAAAAAAAACAGAAGGGTCAACATTTCATTTACCTTTTTCGGCGTTGATGGTCAGCTACTTGAGGTTACTTGACCTGCATATGTATTTTGTGTTTAAATACTTACAACAGAGCAAGACAACAAAAAATTTCACAATTTGTTTAATTGATTTCATCTATGGCGGAATGCCGTTGTCCACACTTAAGACAATTAAACACAATTTCTTTTTTTTTTTTGCAGAGGTATCATAAATTTGCATGAACATGTTGTGAGATTAAAACACGTGACAACGTATATTAGTATTCTTTTTTAGGGCTAAATTCAAATTTTTTAATTTAAACACAATGTATTAGCCATAACAGCTGCTAACTAATTCGTTCCCTCAATTCAACTGGCCTAAAATAAGTTGGCGGTTTATTTTGTGAGCGCGTATATTTTTTGTTCTTCGAACGTTATTTTCATCCATCCGTATCCAACTGGTGTTTCTACCAGCAACAGTTGGTTTTCTACGAAATACGAGCACATTGATCAAACCGACTCAAAACCCCACGTGGTGTTCTCTGTTATTTATAATATAAATTATAAATTTTTATTTTGTAATTAAAAATAAAGTTAATCGAGTAGCGCCATCTGTGACATCTAGCGTAATTTATCATGATCTAAAAAGCTTTTTCTAAATAACTCTCAAAAGATGGCGCTAGCCATCTTCATCTTCCGAGTCTGGCCTTGGAACTCGCAGACTGTGGACGTCCATTTAATCACACTAGAAATAATAATGCTTAAGCTGTATTAAATAAAGTTAGTTACATAAACTAAACACAGTAACAAAATATTAAAAATAAAATAAATTTTTTAGTGTCTTATAACTTATTCTCTCTCTGTTCCATAGATTTACATAGTCTACTTTCAGTTATTAAATCAGCTCTAGAAATAATTTACAAATTTTTTTAATTTCACATTAATTCAACAGAGATGTTAACTCTATTCGAAGCATAAAGCTTTATAAAGCTCAAGGTAAGCTTTTTATAACAGAAAGTTGAGCTTTGTGTTTACAGCTCAGAACTCAAAGGAGTTAACATACGAATAACGGATAAGTGCCGTTTAGGTTATTTACTAAACATAGAAAATATAATATAAATTAAATTTAATATCGCTATTTAGTTAGTTCAACACCCCAGAATGCATTTCATGCTGCTCAGGTCGATTTCTGCCAATTGAATTATATTTCAATTTGGCAATTTATGCGGTAATAATAAAGGAGCACAATTTATTACTTGATGTTTACCACTTAATTTCGGCCCTAATTAATGCCATTATAATTAGTTGCTGTGCATTTATCTGGGGACTTAACTCATACCCATCTATATGCACACGCTCACACATGCAACTGTTATCTGCCTCGTGGCCAACAGGCATACGCACACTACTTAGGATCCTGTGACCGCATATTTTATACCATACGATTAACTTGCTTTGGGCCATCAGAAATCCAAGTTCCATTTGACAGTACAGCAGCAACAACAAAACGAATTAAAACACTTAATTTTATTGGTTTCAATAATTCACAATTGTAAGCTATGAAGTAAAGCCAACGTAATGACATTTCATGCATTCATGTGGGTGTATATAAACTCGGGGAGGCATGTAAAGAATTCAGAATTGCGCAATATTGATGCAATCAATTTGAAAGTTCATGTTTAAACCATGTCAGAAGTCATAGGCGATAAGTTTTAAGCTATTGAATTGATTCATTAATGAAAAGTTAAGAAGGCATACAACTTAAACCTAAGATATAATCAGATTGTATGGTTGGTAATAGGAACACTGCTGGAATGCATTGAAGTTATATTTGCTAAAATAGACACCTATTCAAATGCAAGCTTTCATCAACTTAGTAAACACTTTGATCAATTTCGATCGTTTATAAAAAAAACTTAAGTTTGTAGATATAAAACAGATTCTTGGCAATTCTGAATTTGAGAGCAGTCAAGCACTTGTAGCCCATGGGAAAGATCAGTTGGATCATGCATTTAAATAAATAGCCTGAATATGTGCTAATATTTTGGTGTTAAGTAAGCTAAGATACTCTGTGCGATTAACAATATTTTACATTCATTTAAGATAATCTATTACTACGTTTATACACACAAAATTTATTGTGAGTTATGCCCTTCAAAGCATGTTTTATGTCATTTTATAATTATCAATACGTAGACTTGTAGTCAGATATGACAAAATAATACATAATCCACACGGAATATTCACAAAAATTGTCGGACCAGTTAAAGGTATAAAAAATAATTTAGTTTTTAGCCAAAAAAGAATAAATATTATTCTCAATTAAGTATTTTCAGAAGTATAGCATACTTAAAAGGGCATTAATCACAATTAATTTTGTGTGTATAATAGAGCTGGAGAAACATCGATGTCTACGTACATCGATGTTTTCGATGTTTTAGCAGTAAAACATCGATGAAACATCGATGTTTATTTCGAATTTGGTGAATCGGTGATATACCTTTCCAAAGCACTTTCTTGCTTAAGATTAAATTGAAAATAAATAAACAAATTTGATAAAATATAAAACCAATGTCCCTTCTAGGGCTCTAGATAAAATATTTCTATTTCAGTCTTTTTAAAATTGTTCAATTTTTTTTAAAGGATTAATATTCCTCCAAATTCTTTTGCTTTAAGAGCGTGAGTCTTGCAAGGTCAGTCCAGCTTTACTGAATGTAAGGGTAAGGAGTATTGACGTTCCTTGTAAAGTTTATAATTGGGGGATTTTTGAGTTGCTTAGTATTTGGAGTAAAACAGTGGATCAATGGTCAATTCGCTTTATCATTAAATATAAACTAGCCCACCGAATGGCAACTTCTCAAATAATGCCATAAAAATTATTTGTAGTTTGTTTCAGCTTTTCTTTGGTCACAGTTCTTAATTTAAAAACTCAAAATTCGCTTACATTTGGAAATCACGTCGTAAAGGCACGGAATTAGAAAGATTTAATGAACTAAAAAGGATTTTGTGTGTTCAAATCATGGAAAATTTGTGAGTTTAAATAAATCGCAGGCTTTTTTGATTGTGGCATGTAAATGGTTGAGGATCAACCACATTCATAATCAAAAGGGTTTGGTCCAATTTTATTTTTTTGGATAGTTGCATACAGTATCTTGTGAATCGCGCAATTTTTAAAATGCTCCCATGATCAAAATCCAATATTCAATATTAAAAGTATCTAACAACCGCAAATTGGTTATCTTCCATTTCTTGAGGACGCCAAGTAAATTTGATAAGAAAATAGTGTGGCCGTGTGTTGTACATGTAGGGTCGCAAAAACATCGATTGTGAAAAAAAACATCGATGTCTGCAGTTTAGATAAAAACATCGATGCATCGATGTTACCATCGATGTTTCTCCAGCTCTAGTATATATGTAACATTTAACTGACCAATTTTGAGCACTATGAGAACCATTTGAAAACTCTTTTGGATGTTAATTTATTAGTTAAGTAAAGTCGGTTAACGTAGGCAACAGCAAAAAGTGTAAGTTTATACATACATTGAGAATAACACAAAACTGATTTAACTTATTCTTTTAACCCATTTTACGCCGCTGTTTGACTAGTCGAAGGTAATTACACTATACTATAGTAAATTTCATTGGCTTTCAGACAAAAAATATTACGAGCACCCCACACCTTACAGCTCCAGGTAGGGGTTGAAAAAACCCTTACTTAAAGACTCCTTTTCTACAGGCTAAACAACACATAACTCCTAATTTTTTTCCAAAAATCATGCATTTTTTTTAGGAAAGGTCAAAAATAATCCGTAATAAGAAAACCCGAAGAAAAAGTTGCACTGGGAGACCTTAGCATACCTGCGAAAGTGTATGTTCGAGTAATCGAACAACGGCGGTAGAAGTCAAATTAAATTAATTTGTTTGGCTACCACAAAATGCTTCAAAGTGAAATTATTCATCCACAAATTAATCGCTTGATATTAAAATTGCTAGTCAAACCATGTCTCGGGAAAAAGAAACCCACACTTCAAGGATAATGATAGAGTCAATCATAGCAACAAATATGCATACTCCGCGCACTCTTTGAAAAAAATAAACAACAAATGAATGCTATTTGGGGTTTCGATGAACATTTGCCTTGTGATGAGCAAATAATACCATAATTTGGTCGTCGGATCTGCAAAATGTACATGAACAACAATACTATTTAATTTGCATATACACAAGTGCTGGTGCTTAACGGCTTCCACCGGATTGTCTTTCGTATGATATCCAATGATCGTGCTGCCGATACCTACGATAAAAATATTGGTTTTGGAGCCTCTGTCCATTACATGGCAAGGCATTAAGAGTTTCCAGGCCCGCATCAATTATATTTTGATAATTTTTTTACATCGTACTACTTGATGTCAAAGAGATGAGAGAAGCTTGGCTTGGCCCTTTTGGGGCTGTTTATTGGCTGAAAGGCGTAAATGCGCCTCTGAAACCAAGGAGAGGACTGGAAGAGAATTGCCTAAAGGTAACAAAATTTGCCGTTCATATTGCAATAGTGTAGAAGAAGAGGTGGTGGCCTCATTGGTTAGCTGTTCTAGAATATTCAAAAGTGAATACGTGGAAACTAAATAGCCATATAAATAAGACCATAAATCGGCCTGAACTTACACAGCTAAGATTTCGAGTGGAGTTGGCCACAAATTTATTGTTGACCCTGGATGACAAGGAAAACTTGGCACATGAAGAAACCGAACCAAACAATACTTTCACAGTTCGCCCACTTCCTCGTGTTTTTGGTCAACACAAAATTGTCAATCAGCCCGAGACTAAAGCCAGGCATTGTAAAACCAGTCATAAGCCTACACAACGGATGTGAAAAAATGTCAGGTGCTCTTGCATCTGTATACCTGTTTCTCCGCCTTCCATAAGTGGGAATCAAGTATACTACTGTAGTGGCGCTTGGATAATCAAATCGAAAGGAAAACTTAAAGGAAAAGCCTAAAAGTAGGCGACACCATTCTATATGAAAACGCATCAAATGAATTGGCAAGTTTTTAGTAGTGTATTTAGTTGTTGATATTTTAGGAAATTAAAATAACAAAACAATGGATATGAACTAGCTAAACGAACATTAAGTAGAAAACATAATAAAAAATTAATTTCGATAAATCTTTGGATCAGATTGACCCATCCAGAGCACAACGTGAGCTGTGCAAAAGAAGGCAAAAACTCAATAGAGGCACAACCTCTGCGCGAAAAACCAATAGAGAAACAACCTCTGAGCGACTCATATACATCAGCGTAACTATATACAAATTGTGTAAATACAGTTACTTATCCATTACACTGCTGCTGAAATATACTTTTCCCGCAAGGGGTAAAGAAGCCGGAGTGAATTATCTATTTTTTTTGGTGTGCCAACGGATCGTGAAGACTGCCCACACAATAAAAGTGCCAAGCCCCTAAATATAAAAGGGGAGTGGCCCCTAGGGTTAGCTAAGCTAACCTCCACCCTCGTCCAGAAGGAGAGCGAAAAAGCTCCAGTGCCTGCTAAAAATCTTGTCCACACCGAAAGGTGCAAAGGTCGAGCCCCGACCAATCTTTATTTTTCACCACTTGGGAAGTGCCGCTTGTGGATGATTCTCCTGAGATCGTGCCAAAATAACCAATGCCCACGAAAAGAGACGAATTCAAATGCTCCAAGCGGTGCCTATAGTGACGTCGAGTTGAGAAGACCTTAATCAGCAGCCAGAGAGAACTAGCAGACGCCTCAGCTGGATTTTGTTTTGGTTTAATTGTTTTTTTTGCAACAAATAAGGCATATGTGAAAGAAGGAAGATAAGTGGTTAACAAAAAGAGAAGCAGGGAGAATCAACATATTTTGAATTCTAATAATTTGATTTGTGTATTTGGCTTAACACTTGATCCAACAAAAGTACAAACCGAAAAAGTTAATCCAATCACAACCAAACAAAGTTATTGATCATCCCCAAAATCTCAAATCGTGGCCTTCTAAGAGTGGCAAAATCATAATTATAATCATTGCAGGCTACAACTAAATTACCTTCCAGCTCGTCCGACCGAAAGTACTTTCAGCGCGGAATAGCGGTAAGTCAGATCAGCCTTTTATGGCCCCCTTACGTTTGTTTTGATTTGGATATTCTCTTCGCATCGGCTGTTCGAGCGCCCGAATAATGTTAAGCAAACGCATAGCCTAAATATAGAACAGCCGTTGATCGACCGATGAAGGTTGGCCAGTAGACAAAATAAAGTAAACAAAAGGTAATGCGTTTGCTGGCTGAATTATTGCATATTAGTAGAGTACAGTGCGACCTCCATGTGAAGTTTTCGTTGTTCACAAATTAAAGTCTTTGATTAAGTATGAAAATTTTAAACTCCTTTATACACGGAGAAAAAACAAAATGAATAAGTTACCCTATGCGAAATACTTGATCTACCTACCCAATTAATTTTTTTGATAACCAACTTTCTTTCTACATAAAAACCAAGTTAGAGTACAAGCCTTAATATTATCTACATATTGTTATCTACATTATATTCTTACATTTTCTTACATTATCCACCTTTTATATTTAAATTAATTACTATGCTAATCTTGGAGCTATTCTTCATCCGTAATCACATAGAATTTTTAATTGCGGAGAATTTGCCTTTGTCTATGAAGGCGTATATATAAACATAAAAGAAATTAGAAGTAGGAGTTTATGTTAGGGACTAAAATAAATAGGTTTAATGATTTTTGTGAATAAATACTGAAATATGAATTGCTAAAGAAGTTCAGTGTTTGGGAGTCATGCGTCGTCTAAAAAGGAATATAAGGATTTACATGTAAATTTAAATATTTTTCTTGGGATCACCAGACCATTTTTTTTAGGAACAAGGTGATCATGGTAGGGAGGGCACTAGCTGTTGCAATAACACCAGCACAGCACCTGGAGCGTCAGTTGCCGCCTTGACGTGGCACTGCCAATGCATGGAGCTAGCACCTGTTATCTTTTTTTTTCTCCTTTTAACTATCCTTCCCCCCTTGATTGATCGAACCTAATGGAACTCAGCACGCGATATAGTAATGAGATTCGGAATTATATAGCCTCGAGTAAGAAGTCCAAGTAATACTTATGGGAACCCACCCCCATCTACTGACCAAATAGCCGGAACCAGCGCGTGCTCTACTCAGGAACTTCATTTACACCAGCTCGCTTTTGGCAAGAACTTTGTAACTTATTGTTACAGGTTACATGCTACACTACATATATAATAATATTTTAAATAAATAATTAGTAATATTCTATAAAAAATAAATTAAAATAAGAAAACTTACATCTTTAAGCAACATATTAGTACATTTGGTGTATGGGAACTGAATTTATACATGTTATCTAAATCGTGCTCTACCGCCGCTGTTCGACTAGTCGAACAGTCTCACCTGGCGAAACTATCATAAGTAGAATTTTTTTGACTTCAGATTCTCATTACATTGACTAATTACTCAAGAAAACTTACTTTCACCTCTAAATAAAATACTTCGTGCAGCGCTGCGTAAAATGTGTTAACCAATATTTTTTTTTTTATTTACAAGTGGAATTACTGTACTTACGAACGCAGTCTAGACAGTTTCATGATTCATGGTTTATGATTAATGATGATTCATGTAAATATCATATAGTGAATTGACTCTCGAGTAAGGTTTCGCCTTCTAGGCGAAATATAAACTATTTACCCTTAATCTTGCCTAAATGCACAACTGATTATGCCCAGCAGCATCGATTTCATGTCTTATGTCAAAATTACAATGATCTCTTTTCTCTCTTAAAACGTCTTTCTATAATTATCCCCGGCAATATCTGTGACCACTCCCAGCTGTGAGTAGGGGGATGCCTTGACGGACTTGCCAAAAATTTTCGAAACCTCTGGTTTGTGGGTTCGAACCAAAACTAACTTACTTTCGGACGTAATTACGTTACGAGGTTTCTGGACGTTGGTTTTGGTTAGAATCAATATTTTAAAATATCAATACTTGAGACCTAGATAGACTCCGCCCTCTAAAAAAATTGTGTACATTGATGCCTGACTGACACAATCGGCTTTGATGGTTACACTAGTTTACAGCCAAAAAGACCCATTTCTATTGTACAAAAAATTTTTTTTGTGTAGTTTTAAATGGTGATCTTAAAAATCGATTTTAAAAATTTTTTCCGTTAAGACATATCTGCCTTCATAATTGTCAGATAGAGTCAAGCAAGACATGAATCGAAAGGTCATTGGACTGCCAGGAATCGCGTATAGCATTGTTATACCCTTGCAAAGGGTATTATAATTTTGCCCAGAAGTTTGCAACGCATAGAAATATTCATTTTGGACCCTATAAACTATATATATTCTTGATCAGGGTGACGAGCTGAGTCGATTGAGCTTTGTCCGTCCGTCTGTCTGTACGTCTGTCCGTCTGTCTGCTTCTACGCAAACAAGTCTCTCAGTTTTAAAGCTATCGAGCTGAAACTTTGCACAGAGTCTTCTTTTTACTGCACACTGCTAATATAAGGTTGTCAAAAAAGTCTTGCGGTATTTCCGCAAGCTTGTCTTTGCAAGCGCGTAGTTCTAGTTGTATTCGTCGCATCGGTTCACGCTAGAGCTTTTTGGAAAGCTCTTTTCACGCGCTAACACGTGTTTGATTTATTGTTGTTTGTTTTTAGTCGTTCGTGAGTTATAGCGTCGCAAACATGGAGCAAAATAAAGAGAAAATACGGCATATTTTACAGTACTACTACGATAAAGGCAAAAATGCATCTCATGCTGCCAATAAAATTTGTGCAGTTTATGGACCCGATACAGTTTCCATTTCCACCGCACAACGATGGTTTCAACGTTTTCGTTCTGGTGCAGAGGTGATCGAAGATGCGCCACGGTCCGGAAGGCCTGTCGTCGAAAATTGCGATAAAATCGCTGAATTGATCGAAAGAGACCGGCATAGTAGCAGCCGTAGCATCGGCCAAGAGCTGGGCATGAGTCATCAAACCGTTATAAACCATTTGAAGAAGCTTGGATTCAAAAGAAGCTCGATGTATGGGTGCCACACGACTTGACGCAAAAAAACATTTTTGCCCGTATGGATGCATGCGAATCGCTTCTGAATCGCAACAAAATCGACCCGTTTTTGAAGCGGATGGTGACTGGCGATGAAAAGTGGGTCACTTACGACAACGTGAAGCGCAAACGGTCGTGGTCGAAAAGCGGTGAAGCTGCCCAGACGGTGGCCAAGCCTGGATTGACGGCCAGGAAGGTTCTTCTGTGTGTTTGGTGGGATTGGCAGGGAATCATCCACTATGAGCTGCTCCCCTATGGCCAAACGCTCAATTCGGACCTGTACTGCCAACAACTGGACCGCTTGAATGCAGCACTCATGCAGAAGAGGCCATCTTTGATCAACAGAGGCCGAATTGTCTTCCATCAGGACAACGCCAGGCCACACATCTTTGGTGACGCGCCAGAAGCTCCGGGAGCTCGGATGGGAGGTTCTTTTGCATCCACCGTATAGTCCGGATCTCGCACCAAGTGATTACCACCTATTTCTGTCCATGGCGAACGAGCTTGGTAGTCGGAAGTTGGCCACAAGAGAGTCCTGTGAAAATTGGCTCTCCGAGTTTTTTGCCAATAGGGAAGCGAGCTTCTATAAGAGGGGCATTATGAAGTTGGCATCTCGTTGGGAACTCGTCATCGAACAAAACGGCGCATATTTGACTTAAATCGCATTATTATAACCAATTTTATGAACAATTGAAAATTCAATAAAAATACCGCAAGACTTTTTTGACAACCTTATATGTCGGAACCGACCGGATCGGATGACTATATCTTATAGCTGCCATAGGAACTATCAGTCGAAAAATGGGTTTTAATGAGAAAAACTTTTTTGTTTTTAATGTTAACGTGTCTCACATCAGCGATTATTAATATTATACGCTTTTATACAGATTTGGAAGTTTTGGTCAAAATCGGATGACTATATCTTATAGCTGTCATAGGAACTAGCGGTCGAAAAGTGGGTTTTATTTAGAAAAATTGTTTTGTTTTAATGCTGGCGTTCTTAAACTCTGATGTATTTAAACATTTGCAAGGGTATAAAAACTTCGGCAAAGACGAAGTTAGTTTAGCCTTCTCGTTTTTTGAATTGGTTTTATTAGTTTAAACACAATAACCAATAATATTACAAAAATTCAATTTATTGCTCGAAAATATTTTTTTGAACGCCTGGAAAAAATATAAAAATAATCAAAATAAACTATTTTATTTTTTATACTTAAGAATCGCACCTCTACGAAGAAAACCAGATAACGATTATTAAAATCTATAAACGAACACAGGAGCTGTATTGAGGAATTTAGTGCAAAAAAATGTATTTTTGTGAATATTTAAAAATAAATTTTCATTTTGCTTTGACTTTTGTCCCGTTCTTGATTATTATTTTGTTCTGGCTTTTCGGTAACTTCATAAAGTGACCAAAAGTCGAAGAAAAATACAGGTTTATTTTTTGTAAACACACAAAATACTCCAATTTGACTGTTAGTTCCTCTACTCAATTTGATCTATCTACGGTACGTGCGACACTATTTTCCTTAAGGTATCGCCTTATTGTCTTTGTAAAAGTGCGATTCTTAAGTTGAAAAAACTAAACAAATTTTTGGGTTTTTTTTTTATATTTTTCCTAGGCGTTTAAAAATGAAATTTCTTGCATTTTCGAGCTAAAAATTGAAATTTTTGAAATATATTTGGTCGTTCAATCCAAACTACTTAACCGATTTTGAAACAATGTTCTACACAATTATTGGCAGCTAAATTACCTTTCGATTCATATCTTGCTTGACTCTATCTGACAATTATGAAGTCAGATATGGCTTAAGATGTAAGAGCCCCTACCGGAAAAATGAAAAATATTCATATTTCAAAAACGGAGCCATGAAAAAATTTTTAAAATCCATTTTTGAGATCACCATTCCAAACTATACTAAAAAAATATTTCAGTTGAAATGGGTCATTTATTTATTTTTTTTTCGGAAACTAGTATTATCAATCTGAAATAATAATTCATTTAATATCATTAAAATAAATCAAGAGTTCATCACACACTTAAAACTACTATGTACAGTGGACCCCCTGGGTATGCAATTTTTAAGGTCATGCTCTATAAGAGTAAAAAAAAAAAACAGAAGAAAACAAAGTCGAGTCTTAACGGGCGCGAATAGTCTCTAAAGTTTTTCTATGTAACGCATACGCAGTGTTGCCTATTATCATATTTTTTTTTCATTTTTAAATAGTCGGCGTTGATTTAATTCAAAAACTATTCGAATGAAAAACGAAGCTAGCTATTTCTACCAAACTAAGCACATCAGCTTAAAAACACATAATATTAACCATGACCGAGTTTAAGAGCTCTAATATTGAGAACAAAACAGATTTTCGCACTAAAACTAATTTTTCGACCGATCATTTCTATGGCAGCTACAAGAAATAGTCTTTCGGTCCGGTCGGTTTCGACATATTAGCAGCGTGCAGTTAAAAGAAGACTCTGTGATAAAATTTCAGCTCGAGAGCTTCAAAACTGAGGTACTAGTTCGAATAGACAGACAGACGGACGGACAAAGTTTAATCGACTCGGCTCGTCGCTGATCAAGCAAATATATACTTTATGTGGTCGGAGATGTATCCTTTTATGCGTTGCAAACTTCTGGGAAAATTATAAGACACTTTTTAAGTGTATAATAATAAAAGACAAATACTCTTGATCAGCATGACGAGCTGAGTCGATTCAGCTTTGTCCGTCCGTCTGTCCGTCTGTCTGTTTCTACGCGTTTTCCCTCCAACTCCCACCCCCATCCCACCCACTCTACACCCAATTCCCAACCACCTCTTTCCCCCCAGTTCCCACTCACTTCACACCCAATTCCCGTCCACGTCCCGCCCACATTCCTTCCTCATCCCACCCACATACCACCCACATCCCCCCTACATCCCACTCACATCCCACCCGCGTCCCATTCACTTCCCAGTGGGTATCCCGGCGTAATTTCCAACATCGGAAAATGAAAACACGAATGAATTCTCATTTTACCTTGCAAATAGAGTTTCAAGCCAATCGGATGAAAAATAGTTTTTTTCATGCTGAATTTTCCGACCATTTTCCTCTTGGGCGGATTTTCCAAAATCGGGAAAACACGTGTCTAATTATATCGCGAACTATGCTTACAAACCAAGTTTCAAGTCAATCGGATGAAAAATAACATTTTTCCCATACAAACTTTTTCGACGCTTTTCCGACTTTTTCGGGTGGAATTTTCCAAAAGTACGCACTTTCACCACTAACAGAAACTCCTGTTCAAAATTTCAGCTTTCTATCTCTTACCGTTTAGGCCGTGCGATGATTGCCAATCAGTCAGCCAGTCAGTCAGTGAATCAGTCAGGACACTCTCTGTTATATTTATAGAGATAATTAAATAAACAGGCCTGTTCCCGTTTTCCATTTCGATCAAATCATGCGAAATCGGAATTGTTAATTGTTCTCGCAACTAAAAACAGATCCCAATTACCTTCATCAGATCCTATTGATTTCAAAAAGATTTGAAATCACGACTCGGTAACGGGAACAAGCCTGAAAGTTTGCTTCACCATGAAAATCCCGACTAAGTTGGACCCCCAGAGTATGCAATTTTTAAGGACATGGTCTCACCCCCTATCTGATTCTTTTTATGTAGATTAAGCGTAAAAAAAAAACAAAAGTAAAAAAGGATCGTGTTTTACCAGAAGCGAATAGTCTCTTAAGTTTTTGTATATGGCAACTCATACGCAGTGTTGCCTATTATCATGTATTTTTTTCATTTATAAATAGTCGGCTTTGATTTTATTCAAAAACTATTCGAATAAAAAATAATAAAAGACTACTACTATGCGGTATTTCAAAAGATGACAGCAATTGAAATGAACAAATAATTTCATTGTAAAAATTCGTATTCGGTGAACCTTTCGTATGAGTAATTTTTTTCAAATAATTAGGGCTCTGTGGCGTCCATTTAAAATAAAAATAGAATTATTTGATATTCATAATTATAAACCAAATATTAGCTTTGGAAATAGTGAGACCAGTTTTTTTCCATTTTTCCATTTTGGGGTTCGACCTTATATACATAATACAATAGATTGGGTATGAAATGTGTATAAAATTTGTAAGGTTTGGTGTCACCCCCCTCCCATCTAATTCCATGTCTATTTAACACAAAAAAAATTTGAACACGTCATTTTAACACAAAACACTTTCATGGTCTCCTGAATGCTGGTCTAGAAATGCATTTGGTAATGTTTGCTCCTTTTTGAGTGTTTCAATGCATTTTTTAATTGATGCATGAGAGACTTGAAAGCGTATGAGTATAATGAGTACAGTTTTGAGCCTAGACGAGCTCGTTAAATCTTGGATTATCTAGACTATTTAAGCTCATTTGGGCTGCTGGCTTAATCCTCTTTTAAATCTATAACCAAGGTTATTAAAGCAAAAAAGTCCACCTCGATCTTGTATAACCAAGGTAACAACACTTCGGATCTCTTTCTATTTACATATACTAAACCTAAGTTAATAAAAATAAAGTCAGGAGGCTTTCAAAACTTTTGGACACCCATTTAATGGGTATGGGTGTTTGGGTATTAACAGCAGTATGATACTTACGCTTCACCTTGTTTTATTGGACCCCAAAAATCGGATTATGAAGCGGAATGATAAAATAGTGTTTGTAAAATTTAAAGAACGAGACTCGCTCAACTGACAATTCAAACAACCATACTTATGACCAGATGCGGCAAATCATTGCCAAGTTTGTAGATTGTGATGTCATCTTATTCAGCTTAGAAATAAATATCCTATTTTGAAAAGTTACCATTTGACTGCATCTTGTACCACTGTGCCTTGCTCACCCCATGCCTTCTCATTCACTTTGTCGGCGATTTTCGTTTTTGATTTTATCATTGTCAATACCAAACAGTGAAGCACCAGCTGCTTCTATTGGTCTCCTCCACTAAAATATTAGACAGTCATTAACTAGCGGGTCCTCTTTTAAAAGAGCCTGTCCAACCGTCGCACATGTTGGGCAAACGCGTCCTGGCACACTTGTCGCTCATTAATAAAAGTTCCAGCTCCACTCCACAGCCATGTCCATTATTTTTGCAGGTATAGAGACATTGACCAGTCGAAAGGGACACCCACGCTCGGGCTGTTAACGTGGCGTATGCTCAACTGTAAACATTCCAGGGTGGGCGAAAGCTTTCGCTCAAGCTCAGGCATACACAGGATGAACGAGTGAGCAGCCTTCGTGTCGGCTGCTGCTGCTGTTGCTGAGTTGAAATGCTGCGTGGTCCATGGCCGTGTGAAAAGCTGCGTTGAGCGCATTAAGTCGTTAGGGTACAACCAGATAGGACGCACTTTTCCGCAGAGCTGTCGCGATTTTGGCTTTGTCGTGTGTCAACCGTTACTTCTCATCGAGTCAAAAAAAGAAAAGAACCAGAACTGAGGAGCAGAAATCGCATAAAATTAAGAGAAATCATTTGTCACTTTCCAATCGCGTGCGTGTCTCGTTTCCTGGCCTAACAATCAACAGCAGAAACTTCAAATTGGTCAATTTGGTATCTCCCGCGCGCGTTGCGTATGTGTGTGTGTGTGTGTGTGCGTGTCTCTGATTTGTGTGTGTATGTGTACGTATCCCGACTTCAGCTCCAGTGTGTTCACGACAACAAAAACAATAACAACAACAGCATAAAATGTAAATTTTAAAATATAAAAGCAAACCCAAAACAATGCACGTGAATTAAACAAAGCAAACACATAGATAAGATCCCAATTAAAAAGTATGTTTAAACAAGACAAGGTAAACTAAACTAATGGAAAATAAAAACTGCAAATTGTTGCTCAGTTCGCTAGCTGCATGGATTCTGGTGCAACAGCTTAAAAGTATGCTATGATTTTGTGCCAACAGCCACACACACACACATTGAGCAAAATGTTTGCGTCTCGAGGGGGGGAAAATGGAAAACTTTGTGTTGTGCTGAAAAAAAAATAATTGATGTTTGCTGCAAACTGCCAACTCTAATTACTTAAACTTATGGGGTGGTTGAAAATTCAGCGAAAATTGAAGGATAATTTTTATTAACATTTGAGATTCTCTCAACAGCGAATACTCTGTAAATGGACTTGAATCTGAATTGAAAAATAGTAAATTATGAGAAAGATTATTGTTATTAGAAAATAAACTTTTTCGGAATTTACCTCAAATAGGATGTTGATGTTTTGTTTATATTTTTATAATAGATTAGGAGAAAAAAAGAAGTGGCAAAATAATTAATCGACTGAAACCCAATTGGTTTTGAGCACATTTACTGCGATTTAATTTTTCTTAAAATATTTGGAAAAATCACAAAGTGTCTAAAGTTTAGAACACATTTTTTACAAGAAGGGTAAACCACCAGCAGGCCATCTCCGTTAAATGTTAAGTCACTTTGTCGAAGTTTAATGAATTCTTAACATATTGGAACAGGTCTAAAATTTAAAATAATTTACGCCTCTGAAGTGCTAAAACAGAGACTACTAAACGATTTTTTGTTCTAATTTCTATTCTTTGGTAGCATTTTGGTGGCAGCATATTAAGTGCAATACATAGGTTCAGTCGATTTGATGCTCAAAATATATCTAAAGATAGATATATGCATTTGCGAATGTTTAAAAATTATTAAAGGGGAATCTTCTATACTTATAAATCTGTAGACCCGACTGACTGACATACTAACTGATATATAACCAACCCACATCCAAATCTGCTTATCCTAGAGATCTACGACTTGGCATAGACCTTCGTTTAGTTATGCAGGCGCGCACTAAGAAAGAACATTTGGAAAATTTTTGCGAGGTGGGTGAAAAGGTCAAAGAAAAGTTTGTAGGGACCACATGGCTGTGGCGTTCAGGCAATATTGTGGACAAAAGTTGTTTTGTAAAGAGCCCGAGAGAGAGTGAGCATGAGAGAGAACGACTCACACTCACACTAATTATTCATATGTATACTCATACATATGTAAGTGTGTTTGCGCGTAAATGCTTTGATGAAATGCTCATATATTTATATATCTTCTTCTCTTTGACTCAATGTAAGCTAAATTATTATTTTTCATTCTGTTTTGATCAATTTTTTGGAAATCGAAGCAGTCTGAGAGTATGTGACTATATGCAACGGTGTTATTTAAACATGTGTACCTCTGTGTCTTTATTATGCGGCAAACAAAACAAGAAAATACATTTCTTAAAAATAGAAAAAATTGAAAAGCAAATTTAGCATTTTTTAACAGCGGAAAAAATAAATATATTTTTAAAGGGGTTACTTACAGGCAATTTTTTTTTGAAAATCGATTTTTTATTGTTTCTTTATTTCTCGTAATGTACATATACATGGCTTTCTTCAAGCCACTTGACTGTATGTACCAACTTAAAAAATTGTGGCATTCCTGCTGCCCACTGATTTGATAAATTTGACAAAAAAAGCTGTTCTGGCAACACTGTTCATTTTTTTTTTCTCCATCTTTCCGTTCAAACTCTATTCTCATTGCGAAATTTTGTTATAAATATTTATACGCTCTAATCGATTTTAATCGCTTAGACCGACTGATGATCAACTCACAGCCTAGATCGCTTATCCTAGAGATCTAATATTTAACAAATGTACATAGGTTCGCACTTATAAAGAAAATGTCGCTTGACCCTTAATTCACTACATGGTTCTTTGGGCTAGACCATATTAGGTTCAGCAATAACAAGACAGAACAGTAATAATTTGTAATTCTAGAATTTCCGCACGACTTGAAGGGACGGGATAAAATTTAATAAGTGGACAGGCCACTGCCTTTTCCACGCCTAACTTTATCTCTCTTCCGACATTTTTCCAAGCCAATAAATTTAAAACGAGAAGGCCAAGCTAACTTCGTCTTTGCCAAAGTTTTATACCCTTGCAAATATTTTAATATATCAGAGTTTAAGAACACCAGCATTAAAACAAACAATTTGTCTAAATAAAACCTATTTTCCGACCGATAGTTTCTATTATTAGATATAGTCATCCGATTTTGACCAAAACTTGCAAATCTGTGTAAAAGCATTTAATATTCATAATCGCTGACATGAGGGCCGTTAACATTAAAAACAAAAAAGTTTTTCTCACAAAGACTAACTTTTTGACCGATACTTCCAATGGCAGCTATAAAATATAGTCACCCGATCCCGTTGGTTCCGACATATTAGCAATGTGCAGTAGAAAGAAGACTCAGTGCAAAGTTTCAGCTCGAAAACTTTAAAACTGAGAGACTAGTTTGCGTAGAAACAGACAGACAGATGAACTGAACGGACAAAGCTCGATCGACTCAGCTCGTCGCCCTGATCAAGAATATATATAATTTATAGGGTCAGAAATGAATATTTCTATGCGTTGCAAACGATGTGTAACGTCCGCAACGGAAAATAAGGGTTTTTTAATTTAACAGAATGAACTTTAATAATTTTGTTTTGCAAACTGGCTTTATAAACAGAGTACTGCCAAAATGTGTAACGTCCGCAACAGAATGAAAATACTCAAATTTTTTTTTTATATTTGTGTTGGAAATAGGTATTTATAATGGATTTTTGACTGATGAATCTCACTCTGGGCTTTAAATTGCTCTAGGTGGTCGAGAATCCAAAAAACATAACCTTAAAGTAACAAAAAGTGTGTTTAAATAATATTAATATTAATAATTGATAAATATCGTGGGCAAACTAGTAAATCGGTATTTCCAACATCGGAACATGAAATCACAAATGAATGCTAATTTTATTCCTACAAACCGAGTTTCAAGCCAATCGGATGAAAAATCAAAATCATTCAATCACAGTTTGGCTTAATGGAAAAGTGTAACGTCCGCAACAGACCAAAAATTAAGATATTTAAATAACGGGATGACTTATCGTTTTTTGGAAAGCTGGGTTAAAATTTTATTTGTTTAAAATGCAAAATTCGCTAAGAAATGTGGAAATGCACATAAGCCTCAAGGTCGACTTCCATTTTTTGTAACGTCCGCAACGGAATTTAAACAAGAATAACTTTTTTCCAGAAACAGATAACCTTTTATTTTAAATTTGAAGAACTGCATTTTGCAAAAAAAATCATTGAAATATACCAGTGTGGACGCCAGCTGTGTCAATTTTAACAAGCAAATTTGCGTACAAATGTAACGTCCGCAACGCAGGATTAGCCCATATATTCTTGGTCAGGGCTACGTTGGAGTCGATTGAGCTTTGTCCGTCTGTCTGTCGGTCTGTTTCTACGCAAACTAGTCTCTCAGTTTTAAAGCTGTCGAGGTCAAAACTTTTTTACTGCACTCTGCTAATATTTCGGAACCGACCGGATTGGATGACTATATCTAATAGCTGCCATTGGAACCATCGGTCGGAGAATGGGTATAAGATAAAAAAATGTTTGCGTTTCTAAACCCTGCGACTACAGAACATTTGCAAAGGTATAAAAACTTCGGCACAGAAAAGTTAGCTTAACATTTTCGGTATTATACTCTGTACCGAAGGTACATAGACGACATGGCGTCTTAACGTTCGCCGTCACGGTCGATAGTCATTTGTTAAGCCCTCAGCTTGTATAGAGCCGCGTGGCGCAGAGTGTAGAGTGCTGCTGGCAATCGCAGCGGGACCAAAATGCATTGATAATGAATAATCAATCGAATACTCTAGCCCAGTGCTACTGCTGCTAAGATGAGAAGTAAATGTGCTTTATATATTTGAAAAATTTTAAAAAGTTCTCATTGAATTATTTCTCACTATAAGTCAGATATGCATACAACGCACATCTTTTAATTTATCTTAAATCAGGAAACGCAAATATTTGGCATTCGCGCTTAAAAAAATTATACTTCGTTTCGACGGACTGACGCGTTTGGTGTTTTGGAGTGTGCTGAGTCGGGTAGACGATTGTCTGATAAATAGAGCAATGTGCCAAATGCTATTGACCGTACTAGTATCTGGCCGCTTGAATTGGGGTGATACGGCTTCGGTCTTGGCGTCATAACCATATACAAATGCTTCTTCATCAGCTATGACCCTATTAAGCAAATCCGAATCTTCGTCAAACTGACGAAAAAAGACTTCCCGTTTATATCTGTCCAAAAGAAACAATAAGTGCAAAGTGGCTGATCATGTCATCATAGGTACATATCAGAGAGCTGCACGAGTGATTCCGGCATCGTATGATTACAGGTAATAAGTACTCATTTTTGAGTACAACGTTGCGGAGTGCGTTATCATGCAATCGTTTATATGATTACGAGTATTTTTGATTACTACTCGAGAGTATTTTCTGAGTATTAATCGTAGCATTGTTTTACAAATTTAATCGTAGTGAGGCAAGTATTTTAATTATTATGCGAGGTTTGTTCAAAATGTATCGCGATGAAGATAGGGATCTCCATGCTAATAAAACCACTAAACACTTATGAAACTGCTTTTCCAGGTCTCAAATGATCACACTAGACAACATTACCATGATTATGACAATACTGAACCGCGATAAACACCATTGATGATGCTAAAGAACATAGCCAAGATGATAATGAATGTTTCAAACCACTTTCCGTGATTGACAGGAGGAGGACTAAAATAGTAAGAAGGCCAAATTAAATTTACTCCCAATCAAGCCAGGATCAATGGATAAACGCAATTTGCAGATGGGAGATCTCCATGGTAATAAAACCGCTAAATTTTTAAAAACTGATTTTCAAAGCCACAAATGATCACACAAAACTACATTACCATGATTATGACAATAAAGATTTAATTTTATAAAATAAATTAAATACAATATATAAATAGTACAAGAAAAATTAGAAAGATTTGGGTGATGTTTGTAATACTTTGTATATTATTTTTGTATAATAATAATTCATATTAATATTATATTATGAGGTGTAATCTGTATAATGTTTTGCAGTGCCTTTTAAGTAGAGTCGGTTTCATTAGAATTTAGGAATAATATGGCGTCCACATTTTCGCCATTTACGTTGGTCCTGCGGTCTTCTAATACTCAGTTTGCCGTACTAAAACATGTGGGATGCATAAAATGTATCGAGCCAGTTTTTCCAGTTTCGGGAATTCTTTTCCATGTATCTCCACCAGTCCTTAATATTTCGTTCTGGAAAATAAGCTAACTTGTTCATTTCAATTTGTACCTTAACTACGCTTTCGGAATATTGAGTGGTTCCTTTATTTATATCCTTATATGCAGCGAAAATATCATCAGCCTCTACGTCTAAAGACGTAGTAGAATTTTGCCCTTAGTTCCGTCAATTGTTGAATATTCACCTTTTATAATTCATTGCATATTTATTAACAGTTTTTCAATTTTGTCTAATACTCTCCTGATTTTATTTTATTTACTATATCCATTGCTGTCATTGATTATGATAATTTGGAAAATTTCTCAAGACCCGCAAACACGATGCGCACAGATCGGCTTGAACAATAAAATGGTTTTTAAACAAACGGATTGTTTAAAACGAACGAGAAAAACAAAACTCAGATAGCAGAGCATATATGATCGAATAAAACATTTAAGAATTAGTCAAACGATGCTACGATGCCTAATTTTATTAAAATTAACTATATTCATTTGTAATCGTACTCGGCGAGTAGTAACACTTTACTTACTTTTTAGTTACTTAGTGCATCGCAAACATTATTTTTTTTGCCATCCCATCATATGGGTTCCAAATCATCAAATCGGTAAAGATAGACAACATGGTTTATAAAAATAAAGGCGGTTTTGGTCCGGAATGTCGCCAAATTTAAGAGTTCGGCATCGAACATTTGCAAAATTCCTTTTTTTTTCTTCTGCCATTCCCGTCATATGACGGTTGACCAAAATTCATCACGTCTGGGAATACTGCCGAAAAAAAGAAAAATAAGCAGTGGGACTCGAACTAACTCAACTGTCATTACGTGGGTGAATATTTTCTCAAAAAAATATGACCAAAAATGTATTTCTTAGGTAAACTCTGGCATTGTCTTGAAAGTTGAATAAAAGTAAAATTTTTTATGGAGCTGCTTAACCTTAATTCTAGGATTGTCATTTTTTTGGGTGTACCTAAGAAACTCCCACATGAGTGTTCGATTCTAAATAGGGTGAAGTGTAAAAAATATACATTTTTGTTTTTGGGTCTTTAAAGTTATTACCATGTTCAGGTTTGCCTACTTGTGGCGCTATATTCTTGCCAGAGGGTATTACGATCTGTAAAAAATATTACTTTAAAGCAGAATTGCACAGAGCAAGTTTACGGCCACGTAGACACCTATACAAATGAGGAAAATATTTCTCAAGCAACAACAAACTCAAGAAATAGAAAGAGAACGCTGATTTTTGCCTGCTGATGTGTATGTCTGCACCTGGCTGTCTGATACACACGGAGTCATTCTTGTCTTAACAACAAAATATCTATTGAAGACGCGCTTATCCCTATGCGAAAAATAACAACGAATGTGCCGCGTGCCTTAAAGATATGCACAGTTTGTTTGAAGCAATAAGAAGAAAACATACTAATGTATGGAAAAAAAATTAGCCACCGAATTAATTGTTGCTGTTCTCAAAATCGAAAAAGCCCATACGTAGTCCATATTTTTCCAAGACTGGTAAAATATTGTAAAATCATAGAAACACCAAGTGTGTTCTCAAGGTTCTGAATGATGAGCGCATTAATTATTCATTTAGCACTAATCCTTTCAATTTAATTAGTGTTCCATGTTGATGAAATTTGCATTTGTTTGTGGGTCACTTCAATACCGAGTATCAATTTCTCCAGACAGTTCAAGTGCCTTCTCGTGGCTTGCTCAGAGGCACTTTAACGCTAGTTGGAATTGAGAAAGATCCAATTGAGAAAGCAAAACACTTGATAGAACAATTGCAAGAGCTTACCTCGACTTAGAGCTACTTCTATTACATCCATTCAATGTATACATATATATAACGATTGTTTGCTGTTCAACAAAACACACAAAATGCGTTGGATGCTCGACCTGCCTCAGTCTTTATTAAAAAATCGGTTCGAATGCTTGTGCTAGCTGTTATTGTCTAGAGTTTCGTTTGGTTGTTTTTGTTGTGGTTGGATTTGTAGCTGGTGTCTGATAAGCGACAGTGTAGACATCATAAAAAGTTTGATACATACAACCTCGACTCGATGCGACTCGTACCTTTCTCTAAATGCCAAAAACACAAATTGAAAGCAAATACACACACACACGCACACACACAAAATGGAGTCGTCGAAATTGCTTCACTTTATATACACACAACAATACATAGGCAAGCCCCCCCTGAGCAACCTGTCCTCATCCTCAAGCACAATCCTTGTGCACACTTAAACATAAACACGTTGCCTGGCTGTCTGTCTGTGTGTGTGTGTGTGTGTCCCGTTCGTCCTTTTTCTGGCGTCTACGCACAATATGTTTCGTCTTTAACCCACCCAAAGCTTTTGGAGTCCCAGCCTGGCCAGGCAGCTTCAGCTTTAGCTACAGCTCCTTGCTGCTGGTAGAAGTTTTAATGTGATTTTTCGTATTAATTTCGACATCGTCATCGTTCGCCGTTGCCACTGCCCTCGTCTCCCGGTCGTTCCTACTTTGCCTTACGCACTTTTATTGCTCGCCTGACATTCCTCGCCTTCGTTTCCATTTTATTTGAACAACATCGTCGTCGCCAAAGCATTGAATTCTGTTGAGCTTGGCGCTTTTTCCCACTGACTTAACCTTTTCCCCGTCTCCCAGCGGATTTTTTGCTTACACTTTTATGTGCCTGGCCCCCATATGAAAATGCGACTTTGTTGCACTAAGCGTAAGTTGGCGATTTACAACTTTTTGGTTTCACACACCGAGCAGAGGACGGATGGGGGTGGAGTCAGGTGAGCTAGACACATCCATACTTAGTTGGGACTGAAGGGCACTGTCTCCCAGGAATAACAAAATTTATACACATCTCCTGAACTCGTGAGGGAATGCAAAAGCGTAAAGCAGGCCGAGGCTGATTCCATGACTAGGGCAGAGAGACAGGTGGCTTACGAAATGCTCTTAAAAAAAGAAGTTATTATGCATAAAACGCAAATTATGCACATAAAAATACGGTCTTATACTTTTTGTGGCATTATTGCCGGCAAGTAGTTTTCTTGTGTCGTTATTCCTGTTGTTGTTGATTACAGACGCAGGGCGAGCAATTGATGAAACCCAAAGTGGAATCAATAAAAAAGTCAGCAGATGATTTGATGGGGAAGGAAAGTTTTTTTGGAAAGTTATGCTCACACAATAATTTTAGAGCTATATAACTTTAATAACTAAGTGGAACAAGTCAGAAAGACAAAAATGTTCTTTAAGGGTTTTCTCTTAATCAATCAATCATTGCAGTCAATGTCTATTTCACTGGTCTTTTTTTGCTCATAACTAGAGAATTGTTCATCCGATATTTTTTAATTTCTTCGTCGCTAGAAGGTACAAAACTGTGGGAGATATGGCGATTTTTACAAAACAAACAAAAGTTTAGAGGCTTGATTAAAAAATATTCGAGCCAGGTCAATAAGTCATAGAGCAATGAGTATTAGAGACCAAATTTACGCTGCTCAATTTTGAGCGGTGTTAAGCGTTAGTCCGAACTGAGATTCTTCAATAGGAAGATTTCGCTTAGGAAATCACAGTGGTTAGACGGAAATATTCCCTACTGCCTCAAAGTGCGTAAGTAAGAGCAAACAGCTGACTGATTTCTGTGTGGACTGCCCAACCGTTCAGTCTATATATTCTAATCTAAATTTATGTTTGTTCTTAACTTTTTAATTTAGACTGTACAGCTGATTCAAGAAACTCGCGGTTTTATCATCAGCAGGCCTTGTCTATCTTCTGAAAGTTGTCAGAGGAGATTCATGCCAGCATTGCTATGACTCTTTTGGAATTCCAAAGGCAGCACAAGTGCAAAACAACAACTCTTGTGTATATACCCATCTCAGCCTTTCTGCATTAGTGGGGCAAATTCTCTCCCCTCAGTTAACCCACTGTACGAATTAATTATTAGTGTGTCTTCCAGCAGCCTTTCGCTGATACTGACTCTATAAAACAAATATACACTCAAAAAAAAGAATCCTAGCATTAAGGTTGAGCAGCTCCTAAATCAAAAAATTGCCTATAAATAAACTTTCAAGGTAAACTTTTGCCAGTTTTGCTAAGAAAATATTTCGCCTAAAAAATAAGTAACTTTTCCTCAACATTCGTAACGGTTGGGGACTAAAGTAGATTGTTATGCAATAAACTGATTGTTAAAAAAAAATATCATACAAAAATAAACACAAAAAAAAAATAAATAAAAAACGAGAAAGGCAAAGCTAACTTCGTCTGTACCGAAGTTTTGATACACTTGAAATAGCTTGTCTCAACGGTTAGCGACTTCGACCAAACTTCGCAGATCAGCTTAAAAACATTACATATTACCCATGACCGTGTTTAAGAGCAGTAATATTGAGAACAAACCAGTTTGTCTTACTAAAATCCATTTTCCGAACGAACATTTGTATGGCAGCTACAAGAAGTAGTCATCCGATCCGGTCGGTTCCGACATATTAGCAGCGTGCAGTAAAAAGAAGACTCTGTGCAAAGTTTCAGCTCGATAGCTCCAAAACTGAGGGACTAGTTCGCGTAGAAACAGACAGACGGACGGACAAATCTTAATCGACTCAGCTCGTCATGCTTTATGTGGTCGGAGATGATTCCTTCTATGCGTTGCACACTTCTGGGCAAAATTATAATACACTTTTCAAGTGTATAAAAATGTGCGCTTGCACTGGGACTCGAACTCACGCACCTACGACGCTCTTCCCTTTTGCACCTCGCGGCTCTTGAACAACTGATGTCTTAACTAATGACTGGGTTCTTTAGGGTAATTTGACGTTACGTCCCGGGTATCGACATGTCGTTAGTGTTCATTAGACCGTACGTGCCTTATATGAAAAGTAATTTTTTGTCTAGTTCTTTGCGCAACATGGCTCAAAAAATTCTGTATATTTTATAGAAAATTTATCAAAAATCCAAAATCAGATATATTGAGTTTTGATGGCCTCGAGAAGGCTTTTAAAGTTCCAATATTCCCTTAATTTTGTTTTTGAGTTGCTAGAAACGTCATAGTAGGCTGACAAAAATTTTGTGAAAATTGTAAAAAAAAATATTTCAACATGTCGAACGGCACCAAATTGATGATTATTGCTGATTATGGCATATCCTTATTGCCTTCAAACTACACAAATATGTATTGTAAAGGGAAAAATATGAATGGCATATTCAACTATGCACTTGTAGAATATATTAACAGTGTGTTTACTAAAAATTTATTTATAAAAAAAAAATGTTAAGGTTCTACCAAGAATTGAACTCGGTTCGCCGGATTCAAAGTCCAGAGTGCTTATCACAACACCATTGAACATATAATTTAACGTGAAATTTTTCATTTATTTGTTCGACACTTTTGTAAAAGGTCTCTGTCTACATTGACAATTCAAAGATAAATTAAGGAGAAATTGGAACTTTTAAAGCCTTCTCGAGGCCATCAAACCTCAATATACATATCTGATTTTGGATTTTGGATAAATTTCCTATAAAATAAAGATAATTTTTTGAGCCATGTTGTGCAAAGATCGTCACATGTTGAAAATCGTATGGAGAAATGTCCGGTCTAGTGTTCATTCATCACTAACTCGAATCCCACCAAGGCACAGTGGTCGATTCTGCCAATCTGGCGGGCAATAAATGCAAATTTCAAAACTCAAATCTTGTTGATGTTTTTCATTTTCTTCAAAACAAACATCCCGCCAATATATATTCCGATTTTGTAATATTTTTTTATTCGATAGTCACGATGTCGTGAGCGTGCACAGCCTACTATATTTTTTTGACCATACCTAAAAACATTTTAACGCCTTTTTAAGGCCTTTTGTTTTCGCTGAGAAAGTAAAAGTTTTGCGATTAGTTGTGAAGTAAGACTTTAATTTGACAAGAGTTGGTATGTATTTAATAAAAAAAATTGCGTTTGTCCTGTTTTTATATGTATACGTAATAAATCGATGTCCAACATAACATTTCTTTTAGAGTAGAGCTACTTACATAACCGCGACTTTCGTTTAGTAGAACTTTTGATATTGGCCCGTATTGGTCTTAAATCTTTATGTGTTTGTATAAATCGCCCATTGTGAATAGTCCAGTGTCAACATGAAGTGCAACTTTCTGCAAATTATCAGTCTGCTACAATTCATAGGTAAAATGTCAGTCTTGAGAAGCACTCCCTTCCCTTGGATGAACCACAACCGAAAAAATTATACTAGGAACACAATTAATGATTTCTCGCATGCTCTATTACTGTCGTCATACCCTCTAATATCGTCAATATCAAAAAGTACTTCATAGTGCTCGAAAATTTCATTTAACTCGATAAAGAGGCCATACAACTTCGAGTAAATGTCTTAGATTTGAGAAACTCAGAAGTTGAATAATTTTTTTTTTATTAATAATTTCTTTTGTTAATATACAAATTTATAAAAATAATTCCAAAAATAATACTTAATTATTTTGTATGTTATTAATTATTGCCTGTCAGATTGGCACAATCGAACACTGTGCAAGGTAAACTTTTTAAAAGATAAGTTTTTATGTTTTTCAAAAAGAAGAGTTTATTTAACACTAATAACGCCCACCACCAAAGCACACCGAGTTGACTGATTCTCTTTGTTCTCTTTGTTGTGAATTTCTAAGAAATTTGACCTTAAATTTTTGGATAAAAATATGAACAGGTTTTTGCCTTATATCAAGGTTAAAATGACCTTAAAACTTAAGGTCTTTAGCAACCTTAAAGTAAGGATAAGATGTCTTTGGCGCCATTTTGAGGTCAAATCGCCTAAATTTGAGGTTATTTTTCAACGGTCTTAGGCAATTTTTTTTTTTGGGTGTATGAGTAGAAAAAGTGCGCTAGATTGATTCTTGTGTTGCAGGAACAGCTAATACAACAAATGTGACATTGTTAAGCTATTTACATAGATCGGTTTTCCAAAAATTAAAAACTTAAAGATTGCTTTTCATCTTTATCAGAAGAATCCTGAATTCTTTTATTTACCCTTCTTAAAGCCTTTACTTATTAGTCCAACTCTTAAAAATTGTGGGAAATGGCAAACATGACTTATTGAAGCTTGAAAAAAATAGTAATCGAACATCTTTTTTGACGGTTTAACTGCGAACCGGTTAGCAGCCCTGATAATCACTAGAAATTATTTCAGCTCATGAGAGATTTTAGAAATGTTTCATGCCTAATAAAGATCGCATTGCCTGGTTAAGTTAATGACTGACATCCGGACAATTTTAACAAACCCTCTCCTAGGGTATAAAAAGAAATATTAGTTTATGTGCATTGGGAAGAGAGATATTTGAAATTGAGTTTTTTTTATAGCCTTGAAGAGGGAATATTTAAATTATTCGGCTGTTTGTAGCGCATAGAAGGAAACATGTTCGACCACATAAAGTATATCTATTATTGCATGACGAGCTGAGTTGATATAGCCATGTCCGGTTGCCTGTCCGTCTGTTTTTTTGGTACAAATACGCTTCACATTTATCGACACCGGCCGGATCGAATGATTAAAGCAAATAGCTGCCATGGGAACAGTCGGGCGAAAAACTAGTTTTAGTGAGAAAAATCTATTTGTTTTCCAAGCAAACGTCTCCAAAATTCCATCAAGATTTATGAAACTCTTCTTCTTCTTCTTAATTGGCCCGATGCATGCATCACAACCGTTCGACGGTCTCGGTCGCCCCCAATTCCCCATTCCTTCTCCAACTGGGACCATTAGGTCTGCCCTAACCTGTCATCCCATCTTAGTCGGGGTCTCCCCCCGCCTGCCTCTTCCTCCGTAGTCAGCCGCCTTCGAATAATAAGCTTTCCTTACTGGAGCTTCTTCGTCCATCCTGGTGACATGTCCTAACCAGCGCAGCCGCTGTTGCTTTATGCGCTTGACCAGACAGGTGTCCCCATAGAGCTCATACAGTTCGTCATTATTTCGAATGCGGAAAACATCGCCAACTTTTAAAGGTCCATAAATCCTCCGAAGAATCTTTCGTTCAAACACGCCAATCGCCGCTTCATCCGCTGCTGTCATTGTCCATGCTTCGCGCCGTATTCAGGACTGGGATGATTAGCGACTGTATAGGGCTAATTTTGTTCTTCGCTTGAGGTCTCTGCTCTTGAGCTCTCTACTTAGCCCGAGAAGCACGTTTGAAGAGTGATCCTTCGTCGGTTTCCAGACTGATGTTGTTGTCGCTGGTTATCGTCGTTCCGAGGTAAAACAAAATCCTCAACAACTTTAAAGTTGTATTCTCCCATTGTAACAAATTGTCCAAGACGCAAGGACTTTTGTCCGCGGATACAAGGTATTTCGTATTTCCTCATTTACCGCCAAACAGTTCTGACTGCCTCTCAATCTCTGAAAACGCCCGCCACCGCCCGTTCGTTTTTGCCGATGATGTCGATCACCCGCATTAGATCTTTATGAAATAAAGGCGCCCGTTCTGTTGGCTGGGCACCGGCGCAATTTATGAAACTCGATGCCTCAAAGGTCTGAAAAAAAAGTCTTAGTATGAAGAACTTTTTTGTTTTCAATGCTATCGCTCCCAAACTTGTTACTGATCAATATTATATTATACAATATTATTATTATACAATCTTATTTATATCACTTCCACACGATTCTGTCAAGTTTGATTCAAATTGGATGACTATAGCACAGTAAGTTCTATTAAAAAAACTTATATATTTTCAATGATAGCGTTTTTACTCCTTCCAGTTACTAATATTATCTATAAGGTTGTCAAAAAAGTCCTGCGATATTTTTATTGAATTTTCAATTGTTCATAAAATTGGTTATAATAATGCGATTTAAGTCAAATATGCGCCGTTTTGTTCGATGACGAGTTCCCAACGAGATGCCAACTTCATAATGCCCCTCTTATAGAAGCTCGCTTCCCTATTGGCAAAAAACTCGGAGAGCCAATTTTCACAGGACTCTCTTGTGGCCAACTTCCGACTACCAAGCTCGTTCGCCATGGACAGAAATAGGTGGTAATCACTTGGTGCGAGATCCGGACTATACGGTGGATGCAAAAGAACCTCCCATCCGAGCTCCCGGAGCTTCTGGCGCGTCACCAAAGATGTGTGTGGCCTGGCGTTGTCCTGATGGAAGACAATTCGGCCTCTGTTGATCAAAGATGGCCTCTTCTGCATGAGTGCTGCATTCAAGCGGTCCAGTTGTTGGCAGTACAGGTCCGAATTGAGCGTTTGGCCATAGGGGAGCAGCTCATAGTGGATGATTCCCTGCCAATCCCACCAAACACACAGAAGAACCTTCCTGGCCGTCAATCCAGGCTTGGCCACCGTCTGGGCAGCTTCACCGCTTTTCGACCACGACCGTTTGCGCTTCACGTTGTCGTAAGTGACCCACTTTTCATCGCCAGTCACCATCCGCTTCAAAAACGGGTCGATTTTGTTGCGATTCAGAAGCGATTCGCATGCATCCATACGGGCAAAAATGTTTTTTGCGTCAAGTCGTGTGGCACCCATACATCGAGCTTCTTTTGAATCCAAGCTTCTTCAAATGGTTTATAACGGTTTGATGACTCATGCCCAGCTCTTGGCCGATGCTACGGCTGCTACTATGCCGGTCTCTTTCGATCAATTCAGCGATTTTATCGCAATTTTCGACGACAGGCCTTCCGGACCGTGGCGCATCTTCGATCACCTCTGCACCAGAACGAAAACGTTGAAACCATCGTTGTGCGGTGGAAATGGAAACTGTATCGGGTCCATAAACTGCACAAATTTTATTGGCAGCATGAGATGCATTTTTGCCTTTATCGTAGTAGTACTGTAAAATATGCCGTATTTTCTCTTTATTTTGCTCCATGTTTGCGACGCTATAACTCACGAACGACTAAAAACAAACAACAATAAATCAAACACGTGTTAGCGCGTGAAAAGAGATTTCCAAAAAGCTCTAGCGTGAACCGATGCGACGAATACAACTAGAACTGCGCGCTTGCAAAGACAAAGACTTTTTTGACAACCTTATATTTTAGGTTAAACAAGTGAGAAAGTCGGTCAAGCCCGACTCTAATATACTCTGTACCTAGAGTAGGAGCTGAATGCAGTGCTGCTGTTGCGCTCATCTCTAAGTTGCTCCGTCTTTCTCTCCCTCTCTCTTTCTCTCTCTCTGTCTCTCTCTCTCTCTAAAATTGCGCGGCGTTGGTTGTAAAAAGGGTGCGAGGTGGGTGGCTGGGGGTAATTCAATAATTTGCTTATAACTTGAGAACCGCTTATGCGATCTTTATCATTTCTTCGACAAATTCATACATATTATTAATGACTAACTATGTCAGAAGATACGAATCATCTATCTACAAAACTGTGGGAGATATGAAGTTTTTTCAAAATGGCGGGGGCGGGACGGGGCGTGTCAAAAATTGAAAATAAACTTGATCTGCCTGCAAGTATAAGAAGCATTTGTCCCATACATGTCAAACCGGTATTATACCCTGTTTTTAAGTAAATTTTTAACTTAATCTATTCTCTACACTTCGGCCCCTTCACAATTTGATTTCTGTCTTGGTAATTTTTTAATTTTTCTATCTGAGTGGCATAGTTCCCAGTGATCGATACTCCAAAGCATACAAACATTTTTGGCTTCTTGAACGGTTTTTTTTCAAAAATTTGAACTTTCAGATCCACCCCTGAATTTTCTCCATTTTACGGCCCCGTTTTTGAGCGCCAATTTTCTTATTTCCCCTAACAGGCACTTTTCTGCCACTTGAACTATCGATAGGTGGCCCATTTTTAAAGTGCAAGACCAAAATGTGAACTAGGCGTAGTCAAGCAAAATGATTGATGAAAAATCTGCGTGTGTACACAACTTGGCACTCAACACGACACACAACCTCACACACACACACACACACATGCTCATCGGCACTTACGCCCACTTAGAGATGGTGCGCTCTCTGTTTGATTTTGCTGCTGCCTTCGCCAGTTGTTTAGTTGGCACAAAAGTTTTCTTTCCTTTTTTTTTGGGAGCAAATTGAATGATAAGGAGGAGAAAATGACTAGAAGAAAAGTTTTCTTTCACATGGGGTTCGTACTGATTGATAGCAGTGCAAAAGTTAATTGCAAGCGAGAATATCAAACTGGAGCAGGGGCGGAGCAGGAGGAGGAGTGGGAGGAGTTGACCACAAAACTGCAATTGATGTGAGAGCCAAAGCATTGAAAATCTCGACACAATGAAATTGCAATTTAAGTTGTGTATAATTAAATTTTAATTATCGCATCAGCTGAAAACCCGAAAACAAAATTAATGAGAATGCCAAAAGAATTGGCTGCAAAAATGCTTTAATTCGCTAACATTAAAGTTTTAAATTTAAGCGTGCGAAAGGAGCGAAATGAGAAAATGGAAAATTGCTTGAATTTGACAACAACAAACGAAAAATGAAATAAATGTCAGAAGCAACAGTTTAGCAGCCCAATAACTGACATTTAGCCAAAGTGTTGCCTTGCCAAATGAAAACTATACTGACTGTATTTTATGGCAGAGGGTTTATTTAAATTGTGCAGATGTTTGTGAAGCACAGAAGGGGGCATCTCTTTGTACGAAGTATTGCAATATATACGGACTGCACATTTGTCGGAAACGGCCGAATCGGATAATTATTGCATATGGCTGCATCTGCGAAATTGGCAATGCATTAATTAATATGCTTTTACCCAATTCTAAGATTGATCCCAATCCGATAATTATAGCCTATGCTGCAATGAAGCAATCGTTCGAAAAACTAGTACAGATACACTCAGAGCAAAAATCAAGCCGATTGTGCTTGATATCAAGCAGTTTTGATGTCACAAGTAAGATGGAATTTTCTTGGATCCGAGATGAAAATATTGAATTCAGACGGAAATTCTTGGTTTTATATTAAGTCGGTTTCATATCAAGCATAGGTTTTCTTGCATGAAAAGGCTCGAATTCAAGATTAGGTCTTCTAGAAGGTAAGCCTGAAAAATCGCTGTTTGGTAGTAAATAGGACTTAATATCGGAACCGCAACCGTTTACCGTTATGATTGGACCAACCGTGGCAGAGCGCATCGTAGTTTTGATCCGACGTTTGTAACGCTGTCGATATTGCAGGAACAGAAACTAGCCGAAAAAACACATAAATTTTGTCGACAAATAAGCCTCTAGATTCCATTGAGATTTTCTTGTGTGTTCGAAGAAATAAAAACACTCTTAATTGGTGGTCAGAATCAATTACCAAGTTTAAAGAATTGTAAGAGATTTCAAAAGACGTGCTTTCTGTTCCATCTATGGATGATGAATCCACTAAGAAGTTGTCCGGGTTCAACCGCATTGAATGCAATTATGTTACAACGAGTAAATCACAAGAATGCTACAATAATAGTTAAATAAGACGTGGAAGAATAAAAATTCAAAGTCAAATTCAATAACTAAATATAAAATATGTTGTTATGGATATGACATATGTTTTTTATTTGGGTATTTTTTAGCTGGCTCGTAAGGTCCAATGTTTTTTCGTGCTTATTAAATAAGAAAAAAATAAAAATAATAATAAGCACGTAAAAAAACATTGACCTCGACCAGCTAAAAACCAAATAAATATAAAATATATTTTAGTTTATAAGGTAATCACAATTTTTTCATTTTAAACATGGCAACCACGTATAATAATACGAAATTTGAAATAGCTCATAATTTTATTTTAAATGTGAAACCATTCATTTTGTGTTGAACATGGATTCGATTTATTATATAGGAATAAAATGATTCAGATTTATCTCAGAAATTAATTCTTCCAATACTAAAAGTTAGGGTCTACTTTTACCGGTACTAAACGGTACTCCAAAATAAAATACTTAAGCCGAAAACTGAAATTAATTGAAAATCTGAAAGAGAACCTTTAACCGAAACATTCTTTTCGGGGCGTCTTTTAGAATTGATCTTCTGCAGCTTCATTAGAAAATCTTAATACTTAAATTATATTTCATAAAATTTACATATTTAAGCCCCCGTACTCAGAACGACAGAAAATTCCTTTCATATTTCACTTATTTGTTAGAATGTATTTTTATTTCTGTAAAATACTGTAACCAAAAGATCATTCTGTCGTTCTAAGTAAATTTAGTAGAATAATGAATGTTGATAACACTAGCTTACAGCAATTTCGATCCCGACTATGTGGCAGTTATTTTATATATAATTTGCTACGTACAAAAATGCAGTCCAAATAGTAGGGCCGTTTTCGAGAAATTGCGATAGAGCTAATTCTTTGATTGGGAAGAAAAGTAGCTTAATACAAATTTGTGCACCTTTGGTATCAGTTCATTATGAAAAGGTAATGTTTTCTTAAAATATAATTGAATCCCTTAAAAATCGGTTGCTTTGACTTCACCGTTATAAAGCCTTTTATCGGCAGCTTTGCATTCAATTTACCACTTAAAAAACGCGATTCTAAGTTCGATTTTCACCACGAAAAAATTATGTAAAATGTATTTTGTTGCTGGTCGCCAAAGACTCATCTATTAAAAACACAACGCCACATATTTCATTAAAATCCATAGAAGAATATAGAAATTATTGGGTTTTAAGTAAAAAAAAAGCATGGAACCGCTCATCTAAACTGACTTAGTTCAAATGCTTTACAGTTCTTTGGCATGCGCCGCGTACACGCAGATGTTGTTTTAATAAAAGTCACTGAAATGGTGTGCCTCATTTGGAAACCCACACATGTAGATCTATACGTAGAAACTGAAAGAAAAACTCCCCTTCTACAGCTGTTTTCGTTTCGAACCTCTCGCATTCAGCGTCATCTTGCAAAGGGCAGAAACAGCCACTGCAATGTTGTTGCGTGATATATGTCCTGTCTAAGGAGTTAGATTTGTTATTTACATAAGTTTCCAAAATCGACAAAAGCATTATATTGCATACTTACTTCATGACTGGCATAACTGAAAAATACGATTTTTGACTTAATGTTGCAGAAATTTTCGCTTTGTCGTAATCTACATCGTGTAAATTTTTTATATTGATATCTTTTATACTTCCATGTGCAATGAGAATATTTCGCAATCATTAATTTTACAGGTTCCTTTTAATGGTAATGCAAAACTGTCATATTTCAGTCGTCCTGCAGTTGATATGGCGGAAAGATCCTTCGGCTTTCTATATAAAGTTTCCGTTTTATTTTCAAATATTTTTAATGGGCATTTTAAATTTATAATATTTTACTACATAGTTTAAATCGAATCTAAAAGAACTATTTTCTTTGGGTGAAATCCATTGTGAACTTAAAAAGCGTTTTTCACGAAATTGATTATTTTTAGTGATATTTATCTGCTTAAATTTTGTGAATATAGAAGTTTATCTTCAGCACGTCTTTACCTTCATTACCTTCACTTGCTTCTTCGGCTTGCTTCGTTTCACATAAGAGCATGACGTATCGAGTTTTCGAACTTACATTTGTTGAAATTCAAAACTTTGAAGTTTTAAACTAGTAACGTATGCGTATCAAATTGATATTCTAAGTATCAAAATGAAACCCAAAATATAAATTTGACACTCTCTTGGTTTATATTGATAAAAATGAAAAATGAATGATTTATTGGGTGTACATTTAAAATAAAATCTAAATTTAAAGTGTTTGGTCAACGATTGATTATAAATCAGTTATCAGCGCAAATCAACAAAGATTTGAAACCCCACCCAGTACTGTTCCAAATGTACATTTAAATTTTTTTGTTGTAATCATTTGGTGGCCACACAAAAAACAGTCAGGAAACCTCTGCTTTAATCTTGATTTATTTGACCCGATTCCGTTGGCCATTAATTACTTTTTCCATGCTATCACTGCACTCCTACCTTGTACTTGTATTCTTTTCTAAATTTGCCATGTTTTCTCATTCAATAGCAGCAGCAGCATGCACAATTTCCACTGTCTTTGTGCCACGGCAGAAAAACCTACTCCAGCTGGCAATTCCAAGACCGCATCCATCATTGAGGACATGCGTTGTCTGCTTGGGCTGCTGCTGCTGCTGCTGCCGCAATGACCTACCTTCCGGACAAGGCACTAAACATTTTTTACGACAACGCCAGAGCCCGCACAAAAAAAAAAAAGGGAAAAGGAAAAAAATTAAAGGCAAGCTTTGAGCATATTGAAAGTTTCATTGCATACCTTGAGGGGTCGAAAAAGTTTTTAATTGCTCATTATGTTTGATTAAGGTTGCTGCATTTGCCGCTGCCGGAGCCCGTTTCGCTTGGTTAACAGATTTTCATCGCACATCAAAAGCATTTCTAATCACCAAACAAGTTGCAAGTTTTTCTCTCTGCCCTATTGTGTGTGTGTATGTGTGCGGGAATTGGAGCACATAACAACGGCAGCGACTACAACGACAACAGCAGCGGCACAGACAAATCACTTGAAACACTTAAAAGACCATTTGGCTGACATTGAATGAATAAATTCTTTTGAGTGTGTCTCGGGTTAATTAAATAAAAGAGAAAGAACAGAGATAGAGAGAGAGAGGGAATCAAATTTCTGTGCAAATTGGTTATACATAAATATTTGTATGTGTAGCACACTTTTCAGAAGCTTTCCCCCGCACCCGACAATATAAAAAAGGTACACCGAACTGCCGTTTGCAACAATTGGCAGCTTCTTGTTGTGATGCTGCTGTGCGCTTCCAAGTGTAAACACAAATGAGTCGTCTTACTTCCAAGCGCTCACACAAAAACTCACTCAAACTTCCCATCAATGGGCGATGAGTTCTGGCCAACTGATAACAGCCCGACTCAGCCAAACACATACACACACACACATAAACAAATACGAAAAAATACGAAAATACTAAGAGTAACAGCGCGGAAAACGTTTGATAACGCCGCGCGCACAAAAGTATGCTGCACAAAGACCAGCGAGAGCTCTCTCTGTGTGCTTGTGTGCGTATTTGGTGGGAAGTAGTAAATAAGCAAAAGGCAAAGGCGGAAATAAAAAGGGCAGCAAGTGGACAAGACAATGAAATTGTCATAAATAACAACGCTGTCTACCAACAAATAACCAGAACAACAAAGACTCAACTAGCTGAACGACTCTCGATTTTTTCTCTCCTTTTTGTGTGTCTCAACTCTTTTTGTCATTTTTATAAGCCCTTTAGGGTATTTGAGGGTATATTAAGTTGATGGACAATTTTCTGAGCTTTAATCCTTCGAGAATAGAAATGTAGTATTTTTTTTTAGAAATTAATTGGTCTTTCGGTTTGACGAGCCTGTTTCCCACATACAAAATATTCTCGATTCATAGAAAAGCAGGTTCGAAAGTGGTTCAAAAGTGGAATAGAAAGCCATATCTAAGAAAATATTTAAGCTAAGAACTTTAAATTTGTTGAGTAGATTGAAAGTAAATATTTAAATGCTTAGTATTTGAACCAGCCTTGAGAAGAATTTAAGCTATAAACATAGAATGTTAATTGAATGTAGGGTGGTTTCAAACCCTTCTCCAAACCAGAATATTTAATATTAACTAATGGTTTCATAAATGTTTTTAATTTATGGTTCCCTTAATAAGTACCAAAAAGGGGTCAATAAGTCAAAATTCCTTCCTCCCATAGTTTACTATATTTTAGCTCAACTTTAAGTAAAATTGTAAGAATAGTTCGATTATTACTTATTTTTATATCAAAGGATACACCAGCAATTTGTGGTATCACAGAAATCGAACTTAAAAAACTTGGAAAACTTAGAGTGAATTTTACTAGATTGATTGTTAAATTGACAAATTGTCATTCTTCCACCAATATTCCTCTTCATTTTTTTTTTTACTTTTCTTACAGTATTACCAGTCGAGTACTTTTATCAAACTATTAATTTTCTTTCAACTTTTGTCATCCTTTTCCTTTATGTTTTGTTCCCTTTTTTTGGCCTGGGTGTGCTCTTCTTATAACGGATATTCCAAATGGCAGCTGCTTAAAGTGACTTTTGTCAAAGTTTGTTCGCTCAGCTATCCAAATACGAGAAGTACTCATAGTTATCAACGGGCCCTCCCCACCACATTAAACTAATGTTTAGTTGCTTTCGTTACAGTTTTAGAGTGCGACCCTCGAAACTTTGACCGTAAATTGTGGCACGTGATGGGCGTTCGAGAATGTGCCTTGGGCGTGACCAGGCAATTGCTTATTTTTTGTTTTTGCTTTTTTTGTATTGAATTGAATTTTATGGGCTGTGACAGTTTTGAGTGCCACAATTGAGATTCCAGCTGCTTATGACCGAATGGCTTACACCGGCTAACTAATCAACAGGCATCCAATTACCTTTTGTGTGGAGCAACAGGCAATCTTTGAGATACTTATGTATCTGTTACGCCTGTTCAGCATCTGGGTGTCTGTGTGAATTAAACAATAGCTGGACGGACTGGTTAGCCATTGTGGAGAATGGTTAATTTCGTACTATTTTCCATTGTTTCAGAACAACAACAAAAAAAGAGCAAATATTAATGGAACTGCGAGGGTACTTGATGTAGTATTGTTTTGAAACAATTATATATATTTTTTGCAATTCCGTCTAGACCAACTTTTATTAATATACAGAAAAATAGTGTCGCTCGCTTTATACGATTGTTTATCTTGTTCCATATAAAACAGTTTTTCCTATATTTCATTAATTTTTTGAGTTGGGAGCTGGAAGAGATATAAAATAAGTTAATTTCGCTATTTGTACTCAAGTTTGACTTATTTTTCTGTGTGTTTATAAGTGTCAGGGCAGAAAGATAATTTTTTTTTTGCATTTGCACTGAAAAGTCCACCGAGACCAAAAACCTAAAAAGTACTTAAACATATTTTTATAATGAAAAATTCAAATTGAACTTATGAAAGCCAATTTTCAATTTATTTTCAACCCATTTCGAAATTATCGAATTTTAATAAAAATACCTTTAGATTTTTTTGATCCTTCAAATCCTTCTGAGCGTACAAAGTGTTATAAAATAATGGGTAATTGTTTAGTAGAGCTACCCCTTACCAAAAAATTCGAAAAAAAACCATCCATAGACCATGAATTTACAAGAATTATGGTATCTTCAGATCGCCTGGGATCGCCGGTTCAATGGTAAAAATTATTTTAAAGTTGAGTTTTTTTGTTTAAGAAATAACTTTTTCTCTGCCTTAACTGTCATTACTGAAATGGTGTAATAAAATAATGTAATGAAATGTAATAATAAATAATAATAAAATTTTGCAAATATTTGGTCAGGTTTTGTTCAAATTTTTTTATTTCACGTAAGTCGAAGATTTTTAACTCCACTGTAGTCCTCCTGAAAATCGCGCGATTTTTATACTCTGTACCGAAGGTACATAGAGTATATTAAGTTTGTGCAAAAGTATGTAACAGGGAGAAGGAATCATTTCCGACCGTATAAGTATATATATTCTGTCAGCATCAACAGCCGAGTCGATATAGCCATGTCCGTCTGTCCGTCTGTCTGTCCGTCTGTCCGTCCGTCCGTATGAACAAACAGATCTCAGAGATGGTAAGAGATAGGGGTTTGAGGTGAATGGGACAAATGCTTCTTATACTTGCAGGCAGATCAAGTTTATTTTCAATTTTTGCCACGCCCCCTCTCGCCCCGCAATTTTGAAAAAACGTCATATCTCCCACAGTTTTGTTAGATAGATGATTTGTACCTTCTAGAGATAGTTAGTCATTAGCAATATGTATCGATTTGCCGAAGAAATAATAAAGATCGGATGAACGGTTCTCAAGTTATGATCAAATAAGTGAATTACCCCTCCCCCCCACCCAGCCCCCTCCCACCCTCTCACAACCAACGCCGCACATCTTAGAGAGAGAGAGAGAGAGGGGGAGAGAGAGAAACTTAGAGATATGCGCAGCAGCATCACTGCATTCGGCTCCTACTCTAGGTACAGAGTATAAACATAGTCGGGCTTGACCGACTTTCTCATTTGTTTAATACAAATTTTCGCCTGCAGCGCATACTTTAAATAAAATACGCTTTAAGATAATACTGACTTACCTCGGCAAATTCTACATTGTTAATTATGTTATTATTATTAGGATTATATAAAAATCCAATTTCCCCATCTGGCAACGCCATAACTTTTGACAGAGATGACAGATCGCAATGACATACCGCGTTTGAAGCGTCAGTCCAAGCAGATTTTTACCATGGAACAATACACGCCACGCGAGCCCCTCTGAAATAGTTGAAACTTACTTTTAACAGAACAAGTCAATTGTGAAACTCAACGTGCTTTTAAAAAATTAAAAAAATGTATTAAGAAAGTGTATGAATGACCGTAAATAAGCAAAATTGCCGTATTTACGCCACTGAAAATCCTCAGGAGATTCAAGAAGTGCCTCTTCATGACGAAAAAGTCACAGTTTGGTGCGGCGTTAGTGCGAAAACGGTCATTGGGCCGTTTTTCTTCCAAAATGAAAATGGCCATGCTGTTACCATCAACCAGGAGCGTTATCGCGACATGATGACCAATTTTGTGATGCCAATTATTCGTCGAAAGCGTATGAGGCAGTTCTGGTTTCAACAAGACGGCGCTCCACCGCACACAAGTCGCATAACAATCGATTTTCTGAAGAAATTGTTTCCGGGCCGTTTGATGTCGAAAAGTGGTGATTTGGAATGGCCACCGCGTTCGCCCGATTTGACGCCGCCTGACTTTTTCTTGTGGGGATATTTGAAGTCAAAGGTTTACGTTAACAAGCCAAGGACCGTAGAAGAGCTCAAGGACAACATTCGTGAAGAAATAGCCGCTATTCCGGCCGAAATGTTGGCGAAATCGATGGAAAATGCTGCAAAAAGGGCACAATACGCCATCAACGCCAGAGGCGGCCATTTGAGAGATATCATATTCAAAAATTGATGTAAACAAATCTACTTGGCACAAATTAAATGATTAAGATTGCCAACCGCCAAATTTTCATTTTTTTTTCTATTTTTTAAAAAAAAAACATGGGTCCGTCGAATATGGGCAACCCTGTAGTTGTTGGTTTGAGTGAACCGAGTATTTTTTAAAAAACTGGAACTTTAATAGGATATAGTGTTTTTTTTTTTCTTCCAAATCTTGGTAACTGTGACCTCATGTCGCTCCATAGTCTTTCTATGTTCTGTGTGTGCGCTTTTGTATCAGGACCACCAAAGTGTTTGGAGTGATTTACTGATTGATGTGTAAATCCCTTTTCCTCCAGGCAATTATACGCCTTCCGAAATCTAACATAATAGTTGTTCCCTCGGCGATGCGTTCCTTTATAATTGCCAGAAGTGTCTCTTTGCTCCTATCTTCAACTGGTACAATAAAAAATTCTCTAGTCTCACCTTCAATTCCCCCGAAAACCCACTGTCCTTCGACTATGCTGCCACAGTTAAATTTGCGCTTTCCAATTTTTGCTTCATCTATTTCCACTGTTTTTCCATGACCTCCAATAACTGGACTGCAGTTCCTGATGGACCAATCTATGTAAACCTCCCGAATGAAGTTTTGCCAGTCTACTATAGTTGGTCTGGACCATCCAAACTCCTTCTCCAAGAATTCTACTTCGCCACAGACTCTCACAGTATCCCAGACTACAAACTTTGATAGTTGCGGAATGCTAAGAGCCGATTCCGCAAAGAATGTGTTTTTGGGAACACTTTCCACGTACTCGATATTTTTTTTCTAGTGGCCTTTCTGCACTGTCATCGTTTTCCTGCATCGAAAATAGGCATTCTCCAACTTGCAGTCTTCCCTGCACTTTGAACATGCTTTTACCCTTAAAAATGCCGCCATGATTCTGCCCAAATTGCAAAACCTCCTCATCCTTTAAAGCTAAACATTTTATTAGAGTGTTTTCGCAATTTTGACAATTCATTTTTCGTTGATGCGCCGCAATTTGGAGTTTACCAAGAATAAATTGTTTGACAGTTGAGGCAAGGCCAAATATGTTTCTTAATCAAAAAAACACAACTTTAAATAATTTTTACCATTAAACCGCGAAAGTCCCAGGCGATCTAAAGACACCATAATTCTTGTAAATTCGCGGCCCATGAAGGGTTTTTTTTCGAATTTTTTGGTGAGGGGTAACTCTACTAAACAACTACCAAATAATGCATAAGAGTCCATAAGAAACTATGTGATTGCAATTAAGTGTAAGTTTTTGCTTTATATTGTAGCGAACCTAGGATTAAACTCCCGGAACCAGGTCCTGAACCCGGATTCGGTACTGAGGGCTGCGTCACCAATCACCGAACAACGGCGATAATGATTTGTCTATCAGCCTAACTTTCCCTCTCTAGCTTTTTCCCTCTGAACGTAGACGCACGTGTTTTGGCTGAATTGGCTGACGGACTTATTTTCTCCCTATGAATAACATTGGCTGCGTGTCTTCTGCTGTTCCGAACTCTTTATATTAAGTAATTGAGAAAGACCGTTTTGTCAGAAGAAAAACTTTTTTAAGTGAATTAAATACATTCTCGCTTTTGAAATCTACAAGGCTCTCGGCTAAATGGTTTATTTTCTGGATTTTATTTCAGCATTTTTCAATTCAATTCTCTATAACTGACAGTTTTTTTTTCATGTCTCTAGCCACTCGTAAAAGTGTCACCTAACTTCGGATTGGTTATTTTTTAAACAGTTTAATGCCGAAAGCTGTGTGTGTGTGGTGTTCCAAAAAAAAATAGCATACTTCATATATTTTGTAATAAATTTTTAAAAGTCAAGAAAACCTACACAAAACCATTTTTAAACAAAACTAAAACCTTTTAAGTTATTCACATATCCAAATAATCAACTGACTGATTTTGTAAATTGATGAACTCCAACGAATGTTAACTCTTAAAAATTGAGTATTATTTTGCATAACTTTATACTTTTTTAAATTAAACCTTTTAAGAATCCATGCAGTTTGGAACATATATCTTATTCATATCATAATTAAAGTATTTATCCACTCAATTAAAAACGTACAAACTCTTATCTTTCAATCTCTCTTTTTTCTCTCTTCTCTTTCATTTATTTTCTCGTTCATTCTCCCATTCACAGCAAAAAAATTAAAATAAAATGCAATTACTTAACCGTACTGTATAAATAACTTAACTATATATATAAAAAGCCGTTCACTCACCACATAAATGTCATTTGCAAATATTTAAAAAGAAAATGTAAATCAACAACAACAAAGTGTTCATAACTATAAAAGTCAATACAGCTAAAAAAATAAAATATGCTAAATAGAAATTTAACAATTAAATTTACCAATTTCATATTCTTATTTCGTTTGGTCTAAAAAAAAATAAATAAACACGAAAAAATGACAAGTAAATTTCACCCAAATCGTTTCAATCAATCAATCAGTCAGCCAGCCGAACAAGCGATCCAATCATCATCAATTGCAACTGCCATCAACCATAACTTAATAGCACGCTAAATAAACTCAACTTTTAAATAAGGAATAAATTTTACGCAAATTTAAAAGCAGCAAACAAGCAAAAATAACGTTCATTTTTATTAATTATGGAACATTCATCAACATTTTTGTTGTGTTTGTTCCATTGCAAAAACGAAAACGACGCCTTGCAGCTGCAGAGAGGAACAACAACAACGACCACTAGGCAAAGCAACAACACCGAAGAAATAACAACAACAACAACAGCAGCAGCTGCAACAGCCACTTTCAAACAAGTTACAGAAGTCGACACATTTGCTGGGTAGGTGGAATTTTCAATACAAAATTAATTTTAAAATGAAAATTTAGCAAATTAACTAAAGTAAAAAAGAAATTAAGCTGCCTTATAAGTTTTACTCCAATCAGTAAACTTTCAGGAAGAAGATTTTCCAATTTTTCTCTATTGTATTTGATATTTTTTATTAGGTATTCATTATTGCGTACTAGGTGCGTACTACCAAAGACACTACACATAATAGATGACGCGCCCCACACTAACTTTTTTATTGTTCGTTTTGAAGCTTGTTGGCAGGGGCGCGCGGTGGACAGACGAAGAAACATTAAAAAAAGTAGCCTCAACTTGGGTTTGAACCCATAAACAAAAAACGAAACGCAGCGTTCCAAACCACTGAGCCAAAGCTCATTCTCAAGAAAGCCATGATTGCCTAAATTGCCATATAGGATCGTAATAAATGCAGCTAGAAGCAAAAATTGGGATCCAATATCAGCTCCCACGAACAAGACATTTTTATTTCAGATGCTTCATCTATAATATCTATAAATCTTTGGTACTACGTATTCTTTTAAGTACGCATACGCGTTAGAATAAGTAGGCTACGTGTACGCACTCTACGTTTACAAAAAAACTGAGTATGCGTAGTCTGGTTGGCTGTAAGATTCCGCCCCGAATTACAGAACACAGATAAAAACTCCCAAAAAGCTAATCGGTCCAACAAAATCACGAAATTTGCAAAAATTGCATAAGTTACGATTTTTATGTAGATTTAATAGTGGGCAACTGTCGACGGGTAAATAGGGGATGAAATATCGCAAAATTTGGTTATCGTGACAATGCACAATGGTCCCAAAGTCGATTTTTTTTGGCATAAAGTCTAATCACAAAGATTTCAGCACCAAATTTGGTTTATACTCATATTTCGGGCCCCCAAGGCGACTTACAAAGATTCGGTCAATTTAAACCATTATTTTATAAAGCTGTCATACAAACGATCTGGCCGATGTTCACTTACTTTGTTGTTTTTCAATCTATTGAACTGAAATTCAGTTTATACACGTATTTTAGGCTCCCAAGGTGTCCTAAGAAATTTTGTTCAATTTAGACTATTATTTTATATAGTTGCCATATAACCGATCAGGCCGACTAGCATGAATTTAGCTGATTTTGATGATGTAATAAATGCAATATTTACAGAAGTTAATCTATTAACACAACTTTAATTAGGTATATATTTTTAATCATATTCATACCTTGGACATTATTTTCCATAGTTTACTTCAAATGTTTTAATCAATTTTAGTTTATTTTAAAGGCAATAAACTTAGACAAAATTTTGCCACAACAAAAGCCACGTGCGGAGTTAAATGAATGGCTGACTTTCAGGGCTTCGCAAAGCTTAAAGGGCTGCATTTCATAATAAAATTTTTCGATTATTCTATGACCACTGGGATATACTCTGTTAATAAATAAATCGATTTATTTGACTTTATGCCAAATAAATCGACTTTGGTTAATATTCGCGCAGATAGAAGGTGTACATCGAACAGTCCAAACAGTCTCGAAATTTTTACAAATTCGTATGTGATTTTAGGTTGTCATAAGCATGGTTTATTAGACGGGCAAATAGGAAGTGTTTAGATAATCGTGAAGCTTTAATCGACTGTAAATGGGAGGCGTAGGCCAATCGGTCAAAATTTTTATTGTAATATTATATTTATTTATTTATTTATAGTTTAACAATGTTCTGTCTAACTTTTAAGAGGGCCTACTTAAGAACGACAATAAATTTTTTTTTAATAACAAAAAGTGGGATTGAGATGAAAAAATATGGTAATGCAAGTTATAGTTTAAACAAAGGCTTCGGAAGGGTTCGTGATGAGCGTAGTTTGTTAGGCAAGGCTGTAGATAAATAGGATAAAAGTTTCTAGTAACACGTTGTGGGACTGCAAGACTTATATTAGATAACAAAGCGATAGAGTCGATATCTCCTGACAGGAGTTTATGAATAAATAGAACACTATGGCAAGTTCGGCGGTTCTTAAGAGAAGGCAGGTTGATTAGGCGTAATCTGTCCTCATAAGGAGGAAGATGAATGGTGGAATCCCAGTTTAAACCTCGAAGAGCAAAAATTAAGAACTGTTTCTGAACCGATTCCAGTTGATCTTGATATTTTTGGTAATAAGGGGACCACACGCACGACCCATATTCAAGTATTGGTCTCACTAGTGAGACATAAAGTTGCTTAGTGACGTAGGGGTCATTAAATTCCTTCGACCATCGTTTAACAAATCCGAGAACTCCCATTGCCTTGTTTGAGATAACTGATATGTGACTATTGAAACATAACTTGGGAACAAATTGTATACCCAAATCATCAACTTCATGGATACGTTCCAAAGGGATGGAATCAATCATATAATCAAACTCATATGGTTGATTACGACTAAAAGTCATACATTTACACTTGCTGAGATTAAGAGGAAGGCTATTAACCGAGCACCAGGTGTGAAGAGAGTTTAAATCGGATTGCAGGAGTAGAGGAGACGTAGGGTCATTATACGACAAACAAAGTTTGAGGTCATCTGCATACATCAGTGCCTGCGAATGGGATAAAACCTGTGGAATATCATTAATGAAAAGGTTAAATAGTAAGGGGCCTAAATGACTACCTTGGGGGACCCCAGATAGTACATTAATGGAGCTGGATAGTACTGATTTGAAACGAACTCGTTGAGATCGATCACTTAAGTAAGACTTTATCCAGTTGAGGAGGATTGGTGGGAAGCCGAGCAGATACAGTTTATGTACTAAGAGCTCGTGATTAACTGAGTCAAAAGCCTTGCTGAAATCAGTATAAACTACATCAGTTTGTTGCTTATTGACAAACCCATTGTTTACAAGAGTAGTAAACGCAAGTAGATTCGTAGAAATAGAGCGATTCTTCATGAAACCATGTTGAGATATGGATATTACCGAACGACAATAATGTTGTAGTTGGGGAGTCAGGATCTTTTCAAGAAGCTTAGGAATATCCGATAGTTTCGATACACACCTGTAGTTCGAGATGATTGACTTTGGTCCCTTTTTATGGATAGGAATGATATAGGATTCTTTCCAAAGACTAGGGAAATCTCCTTGTTGAAGAGATATGTTAAATAGTTTACAAAGCGGCACACATAAGGAGTCAGCACAAAGTTTCAACACACAGCTGGGAACTTTGTCAGGTCCGGGACTGAAAGAGGACTTGATTGATCGAAGGCTGGATAAAACACTATCTGCATCTACAACAGGGCATACAATGCAGTTGGAATTTGCCACAGAATAAGGATAATTAGAGACAAACTTATTAGCAGATGCAGAATAGCATCGTTGGAAAAATGTTGCAAATAGATTGGCAATATCAGAGTCGTTGTCACCCGATACATTATCTAAAGAGAGGGAGGGCGGGAATTGAGAGGATTTCCTTTTAGCATTGACAAAGTTGTAGAACTCCCTTGTAATTAAGATTGTCATGAGAGCTCAACTTACACCTTACCCAATTAGTCTTATAACATTTTTAGTTTGGAATTATAATTTTTTTTTACCACCCAATATTTTTTAAAAAAACCCCCCGGATAAAGATTTTTAAATTTTTTGTAGAGCCGAGACTTAATATTTTTCAGGTTAGATAAGCCTCTCTGAACCATGGCGCCACTTTCAGGAGAAGAAATCCGAAGGTCACAAAACAAAATCGTTAAACACAGTATAAAGAACTTCGTAAAAGTCGTTTGTGGATTTTTTCAATATCCTGAGATGAGTCCAGAAAAGACCAGTCTACCATGGATAACGCCTCATTGAGGCGTATAAAGTCAACCTTTCGAAAGCAAATTAAAAATTTTGAAAAGGGGGGAGGGTGGGGGGGGAAAAATTTTGTAGAGTAGGGTGATAGATAAGATTGTCATTGGGATGGTTAATAGACGGGTAAACAGACTGGTAAAAATATGGGTAAACAGGAGGTTTAGATCAAATGGGCCGAAAAATCGCGAAATTTGCTAAATTTCAATAAACAAAAAAAAAAAAAAACAGGTAGCTGTTCACATGAAAGGCGGTCCGCAGTGACCACTTTTGGGACCATCTTCGCGCACACCTTGCGCATGTTCAAATGCTCCGTCATAAGGTCATGAACCACAGATTTTGGTAAATTTAGCATCTGGGCAATTAAACGAATACTAAGTTGACGGTCTGAGTTTAAAACTTTGCTCAGACAAGTCACATTGTGGGTGTTTGTCGAAGTGGAAGGTCTTTCAGCACGGTCTTCATCGGCGACCTCTTCCCGGCCCTCCAAAATGGCCTGGTGCCACCGAAAAAATCAACATCTGGATATGCCTGTTTGATCATACACGTATTAAACGTCTCTATCGCAGATTTACCGAGTTTCATGCAGAATTTAATCGCGTACCTCTGCTCTAACAAACGCTGTATTTTCGGCACTCACAGAAACACGTCGCGCGAAAATGCCTGTCCTCCATGTACTCGGAGACAACTGACCAACCGCTCGATCGTTAGCTAGGAACGCCCTCCGTAGCGGCGGAAGAAAATCAGTCCTATTAATTTCCGGACAAACTCTGCATATCGAAGGTTTGGTTGGCTTTACAGCCATAAAGGGACTTATTGTCCAATAAATGTAAAGAAATTGCTAGACTCCATTCCAGATTTTGACAGCTATGAATTGTACTTTCAATACAGTTGTACTTACAGTGCTGCGTAATTTTGATCGAAAATTATAATTTGCTCGATAAATATGCTGGTTTGTGTTCTAACTTAAATCATTTTTAACAGGATTATCAAATTTTCCCAGTTCATTACCAGTGGGTAATGGGGAAAATACAGATTCAGAGTGGAAGAACGAGGTGTTAATGTTCTTCCCTTCTCTACCTCTCCTACCTGTAAAAACTCAAAGCGAATCGCGAGCTTTGCCCCAGAAAAAGACGATGCAAATGCTTAAAATCTTAGGGGGTAAAATAGATGACCTAACGACTAATTCATTAATAATAATTTCCTAAAAACTCATATATGTACATTAGAGCGGTCCCCATGTATATGAAATCTTTAAGGTCATGCTCTCACCCCCCTATCTGATACTTTTCTATGTATAATTAGCGTAAATAAAAACAAAAGATAAAAAAGTCGAGTTTTAACGGGCGCGAATGGCGTCTAAAGTTGTTGTAAATAACTCATACGCAGCGTTGCCTACTATAATATATTTTTTTCACTTGTAAATAGTCGGCGATGATTTTATTTATAAACTATTCAAATTTGTAAATATTTTATTTCCACAAATGTAGATCTCTTTTTGAAATTCAAACAATTACAGCAATTGAAATGAACTAATAACTTCGTTTGTAAAAATTTGTATTTGGTGAACGTGTCGTATGATTAATATTTTTTAATACTTTGAGACCCTGTCGCACCCATTTAAAATTAAAATACAATTTTTTGATTTTCACGATTATTAATTATACAACAAATAGCTTTGGGAATGCTGAGACCTCCTTTTTTCCATTTTGACGGTTTGGGGACCGCTCTAATGTACATGCAACTGATTTTCAACTAAACTTATCAAGATACGGCTATGCCGTACTTACGACAGGGTCAATCGACGTCAGTAGGCCTGGTGGCTGATGAAGCTGTAGATGCGTCGAAAGATGAAATTAAGTTGTCATGAGGAGTGAGGAAATAGTATTAGGTGCTCTTGATTTCGTACATGGGCTATAATAAGATTGCGGAAATAAGTAATTGATACAATAAATTACGGCCATATGAAAATAGAACTATAAACTACAAATATTCAATCCGTCAGCAAAAGGGGTTTATGAATAATTCCAAAGGACACGGAATCACGCCGAAGTTCTCTCGAGTTAGGGCAAGTATAGGATCTGGGTGTGCTGAAGATTACTAAGTTATCGCACAAGAATTAAGAGACGCCATCGCTTCACTCAAATTGTAGGCTCGAACATGGAGGTCAGACGAGGCATGCCTATTGGCGCAAAGATGTTGGCCGGCCTTACATAACCTCACTCACTCTAATTTGCGGGGCCTTTCATACTACGTTTATGCATGGCAAAAAGCATGATTGAAGATCATGATTTTCCAAAAAATGCAAGCATAAACACCAAATCATGTTTTTTTTTACACACGTATTTTGACTATGGTTTTTGAGAAAAACCATGATTTTTTATAATAAACAGTCTGGCAACACCTCTTCTCAGGAACAGCTGTTCTGTCAGTTAATTGTGTTTGGACCAAATGTAAATTGCAATGCAACAGGGAAACCAATAGAAGCCACTGGACAGCAAACGAAGCGGGAAGCAAGGTACAACGCTGCAATGAAATTAGTGTTGCTACAAGGAAGATGTGCGCCTTTGGTGAGCTGAACGAGCTGTACGAAAAGCGTTCGGTGGCTGAAACCTCATTGGACGACACAATTGAATATATTTTTGAGCCAGAGAGTTTTGTGTGGAATGATGTGTCCGACGTAACTTCCGGCGGACACGAATACCATGCCACTCCTAAGGCAACCATGGGCAGGCGTCGCGACGTGTCGCCAGACTGCAAGTTATAGCAGTTTAAACGTTCTCAATGCAATTAATTAATGATTCTTTAATTTAAAGTTAATATAACGTATTGCGAGGGCTAGAGGACATGTCAAATGAAAATTATGGTTCCGATCCAGTAGGCATCTCTTCAACTGCAAGGTCACTTGAGTAATGCTGCATAGAAATATGGAGGCATTTTGCCTGGGCTATCCGCCTTCCACGTTTTAAGGTTTTGTTTTTTTCCCCCCCTTCCCCCCCTCCCATTGTAACTTTTGATGTCCGCCAGTGGCGTAGATAGGGGGGGATTAAGATGATCAATTCCCCCCCCAGATGTTCCAAATCGAATAGGGAATAGGGTAGTATTCCTGCCTTCTTTCAGAAACTTATAAAAAAATTCCGACGATAGATTGTCAATTGTGAACAATTTTCACGCAAAAAAATTGTCCAAAAATTTTTTTTAACGACTTACCTCTAATATTTTATTACCAATACCATTTCCAACTTGGTTGGTTATTGTTTGAGCGGATCGCGGACAGAAACTTTTAAACTCTTTCATGCGACTTAATAATAAAATCTTGCCTGCGGCGCTACATTTTTCCCATATTTCTTCTACAAATATGAAACTTAACTGAAAACATTCACTGAAAAATTTTGTGTTTACGGTCTGTGTTTTCGCTGGTGGAAACGAAATGTGTATATATATTCGAAATATTGCTCTTTTTGCAGCCAAATGTGGCAATTCGATTTTTTACATCCCGCCAGTTCCTTTTCATGATTTGAGTTTGGGAGCGAGTTTTTGAAAATCCCTTTTCACCGATAATTATTTGATAAATTAACTTTTTTACGACCACTCAATCTGGCCCGCATTTTAAGCATTATGTGCAAAGATCGACCTAAAATTTCGAAATTTAAACACACACTCATAGAACACTGCCTCACCCTTATTGCATGATAATTCTTTATAGTTCGCGGTTCATCGATGAAATTCTTTTAGCAAAGGGGGACCATACTAGGTTCACAAATTCGTTGTTTTTTGAAGAAAATAAAATCTGCATATTTCAAAATTCGTTTAAAATATACAATGGATGACCCCCCCGCAATTGATTTGCCTGCAAATTTTTAATAATTCGCAGTCCATCAAAAGTATTGTTTTTTTTTAATTTTCGGAGAGAAGGCAGGAGTTCTACAGGCCTGTTCAGGTTTTCACTTTCGACAAAAACTGATTGGGTAAATCAGATTACAACGTTTTAATTTGAAACCGTCGAGTAAAGAGTAATTAGAAACTTAAGGTTAGATACGGATTACCTTGGATGTTGAATAGAAAAAGAGAAAAAGTAACAAATTCGAATTCAGTTTAGTGAAAACCGGAACATGGTAGCAAGACTTTTCCGATAACTTTACATAAAATTCTAAAGACCCAAAAATATGTTCAAAATTTTGACTTCATCACCCCCCATTGCAAAAAGCTATCTACGCCACTGATGTCCGCCTTTGTTGTTGAATAAAAATCCATATCTTATTTGTTCTTTTCATTGTAATTCCTTGCAATTGTTATTTTTTAATTACAATACACCAGCTGATTGTGCAATTGTGCTGCCACCTTATTTTAAAATATTTATAAGTGGCATCTCACTGCAGAAATATCATGGTTTTTATAAAGATACATAAACAGGAGTACTTAAAAAAAGCGTGATTTAAAAAAAACTGCGACGCCCTTTTCAAAATCCCAAATTGTGGCGTTCACGACATTATCAGAGATGTTAGTAATGTATGTACATTAGGTCAGACATTTTTTGCATGTACTGATACCCCTTTAAACGATGCGTTTTCGTCTAAAAAATGCATAACAATACAATTTTTGAGAAATAATTAGTTTTAGGGTCTGCGACTTGGATTCAAAGTTTATCACTGAAGCCAAGACATGAATATAATATTTACTAAATATATGTATATTTATTCGGAATAGTAAATTACTGCAAAATTACTACTATTCTGCGCTGTTCACTTCTAGATGAAAGTAAGATTTACACTAAGAGGCTATCAGGATATCTTTGAAGTAAGGTCCCACACGAAATGAAGTGAAGCTGTTCATCACGGTTGCAGCCGTTCCTGAGAATAGTCTATTTTTACTGTGATGCTTATAAATTGACTTGGATATGATAATTCCAATTCTTTCAGTTCAATTTGTATAAAAATCAAAAAATCTTTATTTATTATTGTAAATTCATTTCATTCCCCTGAAAGTAGTCTCCCTCGACTGCATTACACTTGTGCCAATTTTTTACAATTTTAAAAACTTGCTGCAAAGTCATCTTCCGGTATAGTCTTCTTCCTTCTTCGTTTCGGCCTCTATCTCTTTTATCAATTTAATTCAATTTAACTCGGAGCGTTCTCTTGTGTTCAACGAATTGCCCACGGTAGCCAATATGCTCACTCAAAGTGGTTTCCACTAATATGTCGGTAGTATCTGACTAGAAGGCCCGTGCGTTCATGCGGACATGGCCCTTCCAACCTGCAAGCCACACTAATCGCACTTTCTGGAATGGACAGTCTTAAAAATTTAGTCCCGTATAAGAGCGTGGATAAAACGCATCTCTTCATTGGAAATGGGCTCGCATCGTCAAAATAAGGTCTTAGTTTTTCGATCAAAATTACATTCGATTCCTGCTCCATATTGTATCCTCGCAGAGTTGCCAGACCGTTTCGTTATGAACTTGGAACTTTAAATTAAAAATTGTATCTCTTACAGTCCCTGTCCAAAACATTTCCACAAAAAATGACACTTTTGAGTTTTGAAAGCTAATCAGTGGTTCAGCCTCTCTGGCGGTAGTTGAGTAAGGCCAATCAGTGATCAAGTGTGGTAGGTGAATGCTTTAAATGACAGAGAATCAAACCTATTCAACAGCTGGAAATGCTCTTTCTTTTGAAACCAAAGCTGAGCATAGAAAACAACTTGTCAGAGACCAACACGACTTGTCGGCCGACCAGCAATCAAAAAGCGTTGCGCTCAGCGCTGTCAAACACCAACTCTGGCAAAATATATGGAAAATGGCATAAAAGCCGCTGCATAAAAACTGAAAATCGTCGACGTCGTCGGCGACTGTGCTGCCATCGTTAGCTCTGTTATGAATTTCATATTACATAGGAAAATCCAATAAAAATCACCGAAAGCAATTTTCGATAGCTGGACAAAACGGTAAAAAAAGGGTCTGCCGAATATAGAGTGCATTGAGTGGGTGACTGTCACTTTAGTCGCCCGCAATCGAAAAATTTGTTGCATTTTGTTTGTTAATGGACGTGGTGGCACACGCAAACGGCGATGAATTTGGTGAGCAATTTTTTTGTTGCCGCCTTGTCGTCGTGTGCAGTTGCTGTACGCATCAAAAGTTGCTTAATTTGAATTTCATTCGCAGCATTCGTACAGCTATTTCAATTTTTTTTTTTTTTTGATTTCGTATAATTTGTTAGCTCAGCTTTAATTAAATGTTGCTTGTAGACAGATAGACAAGGAGAAAATTGGAGCGAAAATGTAAAGGAATTTTAGTTAAAATCCTCAAATCTGTATAACGATTCTTTTAAAGAGTTTATTTACTTGAACAAAAATTCTGAATAAAATGAGTTTGCTGTGAGTTACATTTTATGACTTAGGAAACTAAATCATTGCATACAGCTGCAGAGGCTTGTATAAAATATTTTACTTTTCGCTTGGCATTGAAAATGTTTTACGTCAAGAACTACCTTAAATACACTTCATGATACAATTTCTAAATAATTGAATTAAGGCAATTTAGTCTGCTATATGTTCAGAGTTTTTTTCCCAGTTTTAAGTTTATAACTGACCATAATAATAACTTTTATTTCGTTGGACGTTTGTCATTTCGTCTGAAACGTTCATTTCCCCAGTTGTCAACCGTTTATAATAGTTTTTGCCTTTGTCCGTTCGCCATTTGTTTGATGTCTCTGGGTCTATCTTTCAATTCCAGTTGGTTTACTTCATTGCAGCCAAAACTGATTCAGTCCCATGCAAATCTGCTTTGCTGATTAAACCTAAATAATGTTGCCTCGGTTGGCAAGCATTTCCTTTGCTGTGGCTCTGCTCTGGTTTGTCCCAAGCTCCGTCTTACATTATTGTTTATATATTGGTCTCTAGAAAAATAGAAGCAGCTGGCAAAGCATTAGATGAAAAGGGTATCATGACTAGATGATTAAGTAGGTGGAATGTGATATTTACGTTTGACAGGACTGTGGCCTTTTGAAAGTGGAGCATAGAGTAAAATGGTACTTTAAACTATTTAAACGAAGGTAGAATTGAATTATTTGAAATAGTTGGATCAAAATCGTTTTCGTATTTTTAATTTGGCTAGAACTATTTTCCTGTAACTTGAATTAAATTGATTTTTTTTTTGGGTTTCTGACGCGTAAAAGTAAATGCCATTTAAATTAAATTTTTTTGGTGTGTCTCTACCAACAATTAATCACTTCAGTACTGTGCACTCCCCAGAGCATCAAGTCTTCGTTGGGCTTATGCTTTTCCTCTATTTTTCTGCAAAATCTGAGACAATTTCCAACTTACAAGCGAGAGACTGCCTTCATTTGTATAATAACAAAAAGTCCTGCACCCAGTTGCAGCAGCAACAGCAGCAGCAACAAGCAACAGCTTCCTTTGGCCATGTCCTGGCCACTTGTTGTAGCACATTTTTTTTTGTTTTTTTGCTCAGCCACCCCCTTTGGTGCCTTTGCCATTGCTTTATTTCCTTTTAGCCTGTCTGCTGCACGTAGTAGTACAACATTTCCAATTTAATTTCTGTCTGAATGCCTTCTGCCCGCCGGTGTGTCCTGTGCAGCAGACTCCTGGCCGTGGCCATTGTCTTTGGTTTTGTTTGCTGTGCCATTTCCTTTTGCGCCATGAAATTAACTTGTCTCTCTGCCTTTCTCGTTCTCCGTACCTCCCTGGCTGGCTTGAAATAGATTATGGGTGTAGTTGAATATTTTTTGGTCGCCATTTTAATTAAACTGCGCCAATGGCGTCAAAATTGTTTATAATGTCAGCTGCTCATCATCCTCGTCAACATCATCATCATCGATGCCTGACCCAGTTGAGGGCAGGGGCTAACAAAAGCCAGTGCAAATGTGTTTTAAAAGAGTGCCAATAACCGCACTTGAAAGCCCGCGCACAAAAGTATGCTGCACTATTTGCCAAAATGACTTTCAACGCTCGACGCTTCGTCGATGGCAATATTTGCAAAGGCTGCGCAGGGAATGGGGAGAGTGGAACGTCAGTTTGCGTTCGAGGCAAATATAAAAGGCTTATTTTGCTGAGGTTTTGTACAAAATTGTATGAAAATTGTTTTCATAATGGTTGATTAGCTGCGCAAAATATGTTATTTTAAATATAAAATATTTTTTGTGAAAATAGAGAAAAACGGGAATCCAAGTTAATTTGGCATATATTAACAGGGCAGCAAAACAGTTTGGAGTTGGAACGCTCCGGTTTTGGTAACTACGGCAATTTTGGGAAGTCCGATTTGAAACTGAAGCGGAGCAAAAATAGTAAGAGGTATCGGTAAAAAAATGTAAAGTTTGCCACGGAAACTGAGGAGTTTTCATCTACTAATGAAGATGAAAAGCTATTTCCAACTAAAGAGAGTTTAAATATCATCCCTGAAAACTGATTCCGTACTCTCATTATTCCGTTTAAGATTTTTTTATCCTATACCCATTGAAAATGTGTAAAAGGGATCATGAAGTTGTGCAATTTTATGTAACATGGAGAAGGAAACATTTCCCACCCTATAAAGTATATATATTCTTGATCAGCATGAACACTGTGCACTGTGGAAGCACTGTATTTGTAGGCAGCTAAGGCGTGTGAGTCAGTAGCGCGCGCTTATTGTGTGTTTTTTTTTTTTTTTGTATAGGGGGAAAGCATTAAAAGCCAAAAAGTGTGGGACTCGGAATTCCTCTTGCGTTTCCCTCTTGCGGAACTACCGCTAAGTATTACTTCACAAGGGGGAGATGGCACGAAGGCCTCCACTAGATTCCTATCTAGGGGTTGAAGTCGAATTGCGCTGTCGTTCAGCGCGACGCAAAGATTTCAGTACCTCAGCAGCCATGGTGCATATAGCATTCCAATTGTTTTGCGAGCTAAGTAGGATGTCCATCAAGTCAGTGACTGTGAATGGCCTCCCAATACCTAGGCTTAGCTCTTCCCGTTCGGCAGAGAATTTCGGACAGACAAAGAATATATGTTCTGCGTCTTCTATGGTCCGCGTACAGTGTGTGCAAAACGGATCTATCTCGTGCTTAAACCTATAAAGATAGGACTTGAAGCATCCATGTCCAGTCAGTAGTTGTGATAGGTGAAAGCCAGTTTGTTCGTGCTGTCTACCCACCCACGGCGTTAAGTCCGCAATCAGTCTTCTTGTCCAGCTGCCGTTGGTGGTAGCACTCCACCTCGCTTGCCATTTCGTCATCGTCCTCTCTCGTCGATGCTCATCTGCTTCTCTGCTTTCCATCGCTAACAGGTCCAGCGGTACCATTCAAGCTAGAACTAGCGCCGCGTCCTCCGACACAGCCCGGAAGCTGCAGGTAACTCGAAGAGCACTCCTCTTGTGTGCTCTTTTGCATCCTCGGCTGTATGATGGCACTGTTCTTGCAGGGGCCCATATTGGTGCTGCGTACATCATGATAGACCTGACTACGTTGCAGATCAGCCATCTGCTACGCTGTCGAGGTCCACCGATATTTGCCATAATTCCCGATAAGGCATTTGTTGCTCTGATAGCCTTTTCCTCCACGTAAGCTAGGTGGCTTTTTTAAAATTTACCCTGTGATCCAGCATAATCCCTAGGTACTTTATAGCCTCCTTCGATTTTATACGCTGGTCTCCGACCGTGATGTGGGCAGTTTCCACACGTTTCCTGCTGCTGATAAGAACTGCTTCGGTTTTATGGGGAGCCAGGCTCAGCCCGTCGTTGGTTTTACGCTGCACATCCTCCAGCTTCTTGGCTACTGAGACGATTGCGATGTCATCTGCAAAGCCAACAATGCAGACGTCTAACGGGGTTGCTAGCCTAAGAACTCCATCACACATCACGTTCCACAAAATCGGTCCTATAACTGAGCCCTGTGGCACGCCGCCTGTGACTCCGCATGTGTTCCTCGCATCCGATGTCTCGTAAAGCAGGGTACGGTTCTCGAAGTAGCTGGCTGTTAGTTTCACCAGATAATTAGAAATACCAAGACGAGTGAGTGCTTGTAGAATCTTTTCCCAGCGTTTCTCCTTACTGCCACCACGCCATCTTCTACCAGCTGTGGCCCTGCGGGCTGTGTGCACCACCATTGAGATTGCGTCTATCGTACTACGCTGCTTTCTGAAACCAAACTGTCGGTTTGAATAGCATAGGATGCGCTCGAATAGTTTGCCGACGGCGTCTAGCATGCAGTGGTCTGTACGCAGAGGGGTCTTCCATATTCTTGTCCCCTTTTGGAAGCAGTACCAGTCGTTGAAGCTTCCATCTTGATGGAAAGACTCCCTCCCTGATGCACTGGTAGTAAAGGTCAGCATGAATGCGGGACAGCGCAGTTAATACATCCTCTGCATTCGTAGTACAATCTCGCGGTAACTCCGTAACTATCGTATGGTCTGTTGTCTCTGGGTGGACCGGAATTGCTTGCAGCTGCATGTGGGAGATGGTCGTCTTGCCAGCTTTCCCATGATGACCTTGTAAGCTAGTCCAAAAGGTTGTCCCTCCGCTTCTTCGCACAGTATTTTCCAGCAGTTTGCCTTGCTTTGTTTGATGGCCTTCTTGAGTTCTGATCGGCGCGTTTGGAACGCAGCTTGCAGAATGTCCACTTGGACTGTTGGCCTAGCGGCCTCTGCCGGGATCGCTTCATCACGCGTTGATACTGCCTTCTCGAGTGATTGCACTCCTGCCGAATATTTTGGATTTCACTGGTCAACCAGTGAACCGGTTTCCTTCTGGCAGGGCTGGCGTTTATGTGTGTATGTGAATTTTCAAAATCCCGTCTCAGTGCTCACTTGCATTAAAATGGGTCCTAGTTTTAGCTGTCTGGCACTTGCCGATTAGCTCCATCTGTCAGTCAGTGAGACCAAGTGAATAGCGATTATCCTTGCAATGGGCAGTGCCAACTCCGTGCCTAACAGAGGCCACATATTTCGTCTGTGTGTCTCGCCCTGTAATATTCGAGCCAAGTCGTTCAAGTTTTCGTTTTGCTTTCCCTTATACGAAGTATGCTAGCATGCTTACTCACACCTACCCACTTGTAGCTTTACGTACACTATCAAACATGAAGCTGTATCCATAAAATCGCGCTGAAATCAACAAGCCACCAAAATCGCTTCACTGCCACTTTAAGTAAATTCATGCACATCTCCCCCGGGCATAATTTTCAACTTGCTAAGCAAATTTGTGCAACAATGTTTGCCAAAGGGTTCAATTATGAACAGAGACGACTACAAAAAAATACAACAACAAAATGAATTCAAACCCCTAGCCAATCCCCAAGCTCTGGCCACGATTTGCATACAGCGGGGAGGTAATTTGAAACTGCAATGTGTGTTAAAAATGCATACCCGACCACAAGGGAAACGCCAAGCGTTCTTTTTTGTCGCGCCTAAGCGGTTGCAACTTTTTTTCCCTTCCTAATTTCAAGGCTCATTGTGCGGTGAAGCCAGCTGGTGCTAGGGATAGAAAAGTTGTAGGAGGAGCAGGAGCGGGCCAGGCGAAGCATTAAATTGACTTTGAAACTTTTTACCTGCCAGATTTGTGCCACAAACAAATAGCATGAAACTAAACTTGAAATTAATTAACCGCGACAAGGCAAAGCCAGCATATCCCACCGAAGGGTCTGAGTGCAATTTAAACTTTCGTTTGGCATTGTCGCTGGGTTTTTACTCACTCATAAAGCGCCTAATTACAGAAACAGCTGACGCCGTCGAAACAGCTTGTGACTTATAAAATGGGATAGACTAGAAAATGGTTCAATACTCTCCGTGCACGTGTAAATTGCTTTGAGGTTTTTGCTTCAAGAGTACACTTTGAGAAATCATGTTCATGTTTGAGTGAATATTAGACTGCTTCGGAATAAGTGGAACAAACAATTCCGTCTTACGCCTAAAACTAGAATTTGTATACTTAAATTAGGCAAAAGTGAACTAAATATAAGTACACAATGAGTCTTTACAATTTTTATGACAGATCAGGCAACAGCAAATCATTTGTCAAATAACAACAACCCGAGATGCCTTACAACTGCATATATACTGCTAGGGCAACTCTTGGAAAAACCTTATTTGGAGTTAAGTGGAATTTCTCTCTCACTATTCTAAATGGTCGTCTTTGGGCCCATGAATGATTCATACTTAATATTAGTACTCCAATCCACTTCAGACAAGGATTTTATTTTTCCAGTGCTTGCTCTGAAATTTTTTTCCACCGCCATTCACGCAACACGCAGCCACCACCAAACCACCACGCAGCATGTATTTCAATTACTGCATTTCTCATGCGGCTGGCACCGCCCTCTTCACACTCCCTGGCACGCCTACCGTTTCTTTTTTGCTTCGCCTTTTTAATTTGCGCCTGGCTTGCTTTTGTTTTGCTATTTTATGTATTTTTTTTTGTGTTCATTCGCGTTTTTACGCAAATTCATTGTTTTAATTTACTCAAGTTTGTTGACCGAAAACAAAAACTAATCAATGGTGGGGAGCCATGCCCGGCGGCAAGGTGACAAAGCATCTGCGCGCTTTCCGAAATGAGGTTAAAAGCATCTTCTGGAAGGGTTAACGGTATACCTATACATATATATCTTTAATTAAACATTAAGCAAGCTCTACAAATTTTTTTGTTTGTGCTTTGTTGTGGCAAAATGTTGCTTTGCGGTTAACCGAAGCAGCCCGTTAAGTTACGGCCCAGAGATTTAAGTTCAAAAGAGACCGCGACAAAAAAAAGATTGAGCCATAAAAGTGAAGGGGAAATGAAAGAAGTGATAATATAAATGGTATTAGTGAGTACGTAGAATTTTGCATATCTATAAACATTTACAGAGGTGCCACACAAATCACTTTCCTCTCGAAATTGATTTCGCCCTGCCTCAAAGCTTGTTTTCGAGTGATTGGCAAATCGCTAACTCTTAAGTCGGCTTCATTCACTACAACTTACTAAATCGCAGTATTTCAGTGGTGCCAAATTTTAACATCAGAGTTTAGAGTTTAATCAAATTTTGTTTTAAGGTGGAATTTGTAAATCGATTGCTGCCAATTTGAGTTTAACAAAGTGGCCGCTCAGATGTTGGAAAATTTTATTATTCTTCAGAAATTGTTATAGTTAAAATAACCTATAAAGAGGAAAGCATCGAACAGCTGTCCTTTACTTCAAACTTTAAACACATTTATCTCGAAAGCACGATTATCGAACCGGTGGCCACGATTGCAGTTACTCTGAACCGACTTTGATGATTCAAATCAAAATCGACGCAGAATTGTCACCCTGACCCTCAATCATAATTCTAAATTTTAACTATTTTTTTTTGCACTAAATTTCAAATTTAATTTTTCAATTGGCCGCCATTTAGTCAAAAAAAAAAAAATCACAACATTTTTTCGGGGTCAAACCAGGAATGACATCTTGCGGTTGTTACCCCTACGGTAACAAGACCGCTGATTACGAAAGAAACTTCTTTCCAATACCACAAATTATAATAACACAGTCATGATTATGACACTACTGAATCGCAATATATCAAATCATTTAATCACGGATAAATGCCAAAGAGGATCAAAAATAGTAACACCCTATAAATCATATTACTTCTTGACCAGCGTCCATAGACGATATAGCCATGTTTATTTTGCATCACAGTTCAAGACATATTGCGTTTTTATTCTTTAGCATTGATCTTCCATTGTGATTGTCGCGGTTCAGTTATGTCATAAACAGGGCAATATAGTTCTGTGTTGAATTGAAGTTTCTTGAGTAATTAGCGGATTTTTTACCATGAGATCTCTATGCGAATGGCGCTCCTGCATTGATCCTGGCACTTTTCCACTGGTTGGAAGTACAGTTTGTTGGCATAGTTACTATTTTTGATCCCTCTTTGGTATTTTTCCGCGATTGAATGATTTTCAGTAACGGAAAGTGGTTTGGAACGATTCTTGATCTTGACCATATTCTTTAGCATTGTTTTTCCATGGTGTTTATCGCGGTCCAGTATTGTCCTAAACAGCCATTTGTCATTGAAATCTTAAAAAGCAGTTTTAGGTAATTAGCGGTCTTACCAATTGAAAATTTTGAATTACAATTATTTCATTTTTAATTTCAATTGAGAATTATGAATTAAAATTATTTCATTTCAATGCCAATTCAAAATATTTTAATTGAATTGAAATTTTTAATGCCAATTAAAATTTTTTGAATTATCATTTAAATTTAATGCTAATTCAAAATAATGCTAATGCTTTGGGACCCAACCCGATAACTAGTTTGTGTTTTTTCTTGATATGGGAACACAATAAAAAAAACCTAGCTTGATAAAATAACAAAAAAAAAAACAGTTTGGGAAAATTAACTCGGGCCTGCCATGACTCAAATCCCGACTTTTGGTTTTAAGCGACTGCTGCCAAACTTAGTAGACGTTCAAGCTCAATCTTGCTAAAGCGAAATAAAGAAAAACAACTAAATTTAAGAACAGAACAAGTAAGAGTGTTGCAGTCGAGTGACCCGACTGCAAAATACCCTGTTCCAACAATGTGGTTCCTATGCTTTGATTTCCTAAGATAAAATTAAGTTAACTTCTTCGACTTCCTGCAGCTTGAAATGCTTCTCTTAAAGTTGAATATAACTTCTTTGATGGGCCTGGCTTTTTATTTAAAAATTTATTGGAATAAATGGGTCGGTGCACTTACATATCTTCGTTTTTTTCTTCTATTTTATTTAGTATACAGAATATCTATCTACTGCTCCTAACTTCATATATATTAGTTCACTTTGATCTAACTTATAAACTGTGGCTCTGACATTTTTCGCGGTTAAAAGGAGATGAAGAAGGAAATAGCCAAATATGAAGCAAATGTTGTGGCTCTATCTCGTATAGTCTCTGAGATCGACGCGATCATACAGAGAGAGAGAGAGACAGTGTTCGCTGTTAAAACATGGAGGAGGGGGAATTTTCCAAATACGTGCAAAAAATTTGTGGCTTTATCTATAATATCGACGCGTTCATACGGTCAGACATTCGGACAGACAGACAGACGGACATGGCTAAATCGATTCGGCTGTTGATGCTGATCAAGAATATGCATACTTTATAGGGTCGGAGGTGCTTCCTTCTGGGTGTTACATACATTTGCAGACTTCACGATCCCCTTCTTCCCATTTTTAATGGGTACAGGGTATAAAAAAGGCTTAAACAAATATGTCGAAAATATACGAACAAAACTGTGAAATAAAATATGATGATTCCAAATTGCGGGTAAAATTTGAAAATAAACTTGATCTTCCTGCAGGTAAAAGAACTATGCGTCCCATTTTCTTAGATCATGTAACTCTCACCATCTCTTATATTTGAGCGACAGTCGGACAGAGAGATAGACAGTTCAATTGGATTCAGGCCATAATGCAGAAACAAAATGTCGGATAGCTTGGTAAACCGGCAGCCGTAGTCAGAAACCGGCTAACATTTTTCAGCCGGGCGGCGACCTTCCGAACTACTGGGTATATAGAAATGTTACACAGTCAATATGTTTCGATTTCTTTTCTGAAACCCATAGTGTGGGACAAGAATAGCGAAATTGTTACAGTTCCAGTACCAGCAAAATAAGCGTCAACAAGAATGCAGTGCGAACTGTTAGTCTTTGGTGATTTTTATTCTATCTGGATTCAATTTCAATTTGCAATCGAAATCAACAACACAATATTGACCATACTTTTGTCTCACGAGTTAGAGTTTAGAGAACCTGAAACGAGAATGAGAGTTGCAGAATAGGGCAGAAGGGGGCGTGGCAAAAATTGAAAATAAACTTAATTTGCCTGGTTTTTTTATGTCCCATAAATGTTAAATTTCTATCTCCTATGACCACAGACATTAGATATAGTTTTCGTTATGGCTTTTCAACTGGCTTTTGGCTCTCTTGAAATTTTTCGAAAGCGAGAGAGAGAGAGCGCTCAGCCGTTTTCGCATTCAGCGACAGCCGACGACTGAAAGTGTGCTCACGTATTCTCAAGCATTACTCACACGAGGAAGTGCATTCTATTTATAGATTTTCACGCTCTCAACTTTGTGTGAGCGTAGAGAGCGCGATTTTCGTCGCCACCAAAAAAATAGCTGCATAGTGCAAAAACAATATATGTATGGCCCTTCGGCATTTAAGAGATTATATTGGTCTTTGGACGGACATGGCTGTGTACCTTTGGCACGGAGTATAATTACCTAAATAGTTCAGATATAGTCCATATTTCTACTTAAGACTTACCGTTTTCTAAAATCTGGGAAGAGTTGTAAACTCAGTGGAACAATAGACCAGGATTGGTCTATTATTAATAAATTGTAAATTGCCTGTAGCTGCGTATCAATAACTAAATATTAATATTTCTATATCTTCATTTTGTCATTTCCAGCCACCAACTCACAACTGAACGAAACAACGATATATAACTAAACAATTCACCCACAAGGAAACAATTTTAAAAAAATCAACAACCTAAGGTTTCTCAAGCTCTATGCAAAAAATTTAAATAATCAACAAAACTAACAACAAACATTCCGTTTTAATTATGTAAATTATAACCCAGAAAACACCAAATTCCAAACCAAACAAAAAAGTTCTCAAAAAGAATCTGTGGCCAGGCAAACGGAAATAAAGTCTGCAACGGTCATAACCTCAAAAAGAAAATCATCACTAAAACATATAAAGCAAAAAAAAAAAAAAGTCGAAAGGGAGCTGTACAAACCGAAAACCGCAGACCACGAAATCCACAAAACGCAGTTGAAAAATTCAAAGTAAAGACGAAAAGCGAAACGGAAACACGCGTGCCAAATATTTGCTGAAAAATAAATAAGAAACGGAACGCGCAGAAATTAAGAGATTCAGCAAATGAATAGCTAGAGGCAGACCGAGCCTGGCTAAGTGACCCACACATTCACACGCAGGCGAAAACCTTCGCCAGCGGCGCCCATTGTTGACACTCGTGCGCTCCGCTGAACTCTGACCCAGTCAAAGTGTCTACTTAGCGGAGAGGAGGCGGTGTTGGTGTTGGTCTACTATTCAACCAAGGTGACGAGGCAAGGATTGCTAACCACTTTGTTGCAGCCACAGGCGGAGGCACTTTCACTCTTCCAACGACAACAACAACAGAGGGAGCAGCTATTCAACCTAAAAACAACGCAAACATTAAACCAAGGACATGGACTCGTCGTCGTCGTGCACGCTGTTTGTCCTGTTGATCTTTCTGGTGATAATTAAAGGTGAGTGCTCCGACTCCTTGTTTTTGTTGTTTGCTGTTCCTTGCCTTTTCTGTTTCTCTGTGTTTCTTTTGGCCCCCTTTTATCACACTTTAGACAATTGCATTTTAAATGAGCAGGTCAGGTGAAATGTTTTGCTTTAATTATTGTAAATTATTGCGTATTTAATAAATGTGCGGAGGGAGCTATTGAATAAAAGATATTTTCACAAGGACCTCAAAAAATGGGCGTTTCTGTCCAATCTGTCCAACAGCTCTAAATAATTTTTCCTGGTAAAACCCTTTTCAAATTAACTTATCCGGCCGCAAGATGTTTTCACCCAACCTTGGGCTAAAATCAATTGTTGGACCCGCTTTTAGTTGCTAATTTGATTATTTTGGTTGTACCCAGTTGTCTGTTAAAGATCAATCTGTGTTAACATCCACGCAGCACTCCTTTGTGGATCAATTCGTGAAGCGAAGTTCGTAAAAATTGGATTATGGTAAGATGTGGATTTATAGCCAACCCGTTCACATCGATCCGTTAGCGCGTCAACGCCGAATCGGGGAAATTTCATCGGTAAGTTTGTTTGTATCCAATCTATGTTTGACGTGACAAACGCCAGTGACGTTATCGCACACGAATGGAGAGGGGTACAGTGTTTTTGACCCGCCCCACAACGAAATTTTTAGAGACCCAATTGGTATCAATGGAGCACATTTTGCGAGTTTTCAGCATATAAAAATTTTTACGAAAAAAGTGTTTGCTTGTTCCCTTGAGATTGTTGTATGGGTTGCGTAACTTTCTAAGACGTTACAGTGGGACAATAGTTAAAAAAATAAACTTTTTTCACTTATTCGTCAATGGTAGCTTTTTAAGTTTTTGCACTTGAATGATTTCCTGTAAATAAAAAGGGCCGGTCATTCAGTTTTACTATTGACTTAAATGCAAAACGTTTGATTTAATGAAAGCTTGCGTCTGAATAGCAGGGATGGACCCAAGATCAGCTGGTTCATAGTGGTACTAGTGGAAGCGGAGACAAGAATGTACAGAATATAATTTATTTTTTAAAACGCAGCCTAGAATAATGACTTAGATCAAACAACAAAGGGCAGAGATTTCTCGCGGATTATCTTTCGAAAAATATATTCCACTATGGCTCATCGGCATGCAATTGCTTCCTCCAATTTGAGAGCCCAGTAATGAGTGGAGTTCGATCCACATTCGCATTACGCTTTTGTTCAAGGGCGATTTCAGGGGGCTTAATTTGCCAAGTAACCGGATGCTTTAAAAAATTTCTTTGGGGGGGGAAAACCTGAAAAGAATTTCACAAGTGTTGTTCGAACTTGGGTAGACTAATTAATTATAAAAATGCGGAAAAACGACATGTTTCCAAACACTTATCAAAAGGCCAAAAATATAAGGTGACCTTTGGGTTCTTAGTTAACGAGTTGTTTTCGATATTGCCAAATGTCGTTGAATAAAAACAGAATGGGGGCTTAACACCGCAAGAGCTTAGTGGGTCAATGGGTAAACTCAACATGGATAAAAACACGGAAGAGAGTTTGACAGTTTCGAATAGAATGAGATCTTTTGGAAACAAAAAAATAAAGTAAGATGGCTTTTATTCAGGTGCGATAGTTCGGATTCCGAAGTGGTTCGTGTTTGGACGGTTTCAGAATTTTGGGGCGGGGACTTAGGAGCCGTTGCTGGGGGGGTCTGTTCGGGGTTAAATAAGATCGCTTTTGTTGATAATTGTGTTAGAGAAAAAGAGCAATCCAGAGATCCCACGTGTTTTAAAGAACGGCAAATGTGGGCTATTTAAAAAAGTTGAGCTGAAGATGCTTTTAAAGCAAACGAAATATTCGACTTTTTAAATAAAAAAGAATATTTCCGCTAATCTTATTCGGATTTGCTGCGATGGGGTTACCAACACTGGCACCGAAAATGGTATATTCTACGAAGAGCGAAATTATCAAGCAGACCGTTGCATTAATTTGTTTGTTTGCTGCATTTTTAATGAATTACCGTTTCGTCATTTGTTTACGCATTGACAAGATTACTACGAGGGACCACGAACTGCTAGTGGAAGTATTAAGTTAATAGAAGATTGTGAACAAATTCGGTTGTACCCGATAAATCTATTTTGTTGGAAAATATGCCTCCATTAGAACCTGATAACGAGCAAGCTCTTTCGACCGACGTAAAAATATTTGTTGCACCGAATAGCAAAAGCAATTTCAGATGGTTGTTGTTTAGACGATTTGGCCAGTTGAATCCAGGCGAAATTTGTCACTCACGTTGGTTAACAAAAGGTAGTCGTCTTTTACGAGCTTACGACGACAAATTCGCACCGTCGGAAAATTTGGAAACTCTAGCAACTTACATTATGAAAGTTTATGTCCCTAATGTACTTTACAACATCAAGTTCTACAGCTCGGTTGCATACGGAAGTGCACGCTTCACAAATTTATAAGGATGACGAGATATTTACCACCAAATCTTCGGGAAAGTTAATATTGTCGTCAGCAATAATTGTATTTTGCTCATCCGGAAAGTATTTTACTGACCATGTTTTTGATGACAGAAAATGTATCCGTGAGAGAGCCATAAAGAAAATTCGCATTATGTGATAATCTGTACGACCCAACAAAACTAAGAGCTTATGGCATTCTATTAATTTTGATTGTACGGGTAATATGAAATGGTTAATGTAGAGGACGACAGTATTTTATCCGAGCCCCCATTTACGGCTGTAGCATTCCGTACGAGCACTTGTTAGAGTACATAGAGTTCGACGATCCACCATTGCCGTTCAAGGGAATTCCTTGACATATTCAAGCTACTGAAAGATGCGGTGTAGCTGATAACCACTGTTTCCCAACGCGTGCAGAAAAAGTCCCCGAGAAGATGTAATGGAGCGCTATGAAAGTCGGGCAAGAATACCCAAAATTACCAGCAAGAAGGACTTTTAGTTAAATGTGTTTTTTCCCAAATAAATACCGAACAAAATAGAACTTCTAGAATTATTTCCCCACATTACTGCTTTTGGACAATTCAAATGTCCCTTGGAATAAAATACGTGGGAAGAGTTGGTTTTTAAATACCTTAAAAGAATAAAAATAAGCAAATTGTCCCTTTAAGGACATTTGGTCCTGTTTTAAAAGTAGTGGTCTCAACAAGAGGGCTGATACTAGTTTCGTCAGGATCCGATCAAAACCCGGAAGACATTTTAGAACACACACGGGCTAAAACGCCACTGCAAAAGAACCAACCTTTCAACTAAAAAGGGACTAGGTGTTTTAGAACCGGCGCAAAATGTTCAACCTTTGAAAAATATCGTGCCGATTTTTTATAGCCAAATTAAATGCCATTTTTTAAATGGACCACCCTGTACATGAAGAGATTTTTCCGTTATTTTGTGATCAATTTAGAAATATTTACAAATTGTTAGTGAAATTTGATTTGCGTTTACGTCCTTAACTGATTTACAATGAATATTTTGTTTAATGTGTCCTGAATTTAGCAGCGACATTCAAAACGAAAAAGTAAATCGAAAAAGTGTGACTCTTTCATCATCGACTATTCCATTTTCGATCGTTTTGCTTGGACTTGTGGTTTCTTTCTTACGTATTTAGTGCAAGGCAGCTAATGCCACAGCATCACATCATGCATCACATAGTGTGAGAGAGAAAGGCTTATTTTTTTCGGCTCTCCATTCGGCCTGCCCTGATCTATAGCCAATCTCGCTAGGACCGGTGGTTTGCAAAAAGTAAAGTGAGAGCAATTTCATGTAAAATTCAGAGCACGAGAGCAAAACCGAGACGGAGTTGCGCTTGATTTACTTTTCAGAAAGTAGTGGAATTGAGAACATGGCTGCTTATCTTTTGAATTGGACGGCTTGAATTGTGTGCTTTAAATTTTTCGCACAAAAGAAAGGGAGCTAAGCTACAGTTTTACTCCGAATTCGAACGGCAAAGTTTGAGAATTTGCTTTTTCATGGCTAGATTACTTCACAGCTGACGCCAATAGCTGGTGAAGGTGACCGGATGTGAAAAAGCTAATTTCTAAAGAAAGAAAAAACTTTTTTTTTTATGTTGAGAGGCGGAATCGAACCCACGACCTCCCGCCCAGCTGTTCAGCACACTAACCGCTTTGCCACACGCGGCCCCTTAGTATTATTATTCAAGGTATTCCCAGCAAACAGTCGAATCGTCTAGCAATCTTCTGGTAGTCGCGAGGGAGGTGATCGAAAACGAGGCAATGAAGGAGTAACGGGACCGCTTAACTTTCAGAGACAAGCATCAAAGAGAGCAATTTTACAATATATTTTTATTATTGAAAGCGCTTGTGTCAAAAAGTGAAGTTTTACAAATACAAATTACATTGCTTCTGAGCAAATGAGGGCAAAATCTTCTTGTAAAGCTGATTTATTTCGCAGTAATAATTTGATTTGTCAACTGTGCGGTCAAGTTAAGAAGTTTTATGACTTGATACACTGCCATGCACTTGAATAGGGACAAGCAATTTAAAGCGAATATACAACTATTTGACTGAAACAATCACATTAAATCCAAAAGGCAAATATTTTTTAGCCTTCAGTACTTTATTCTATATTGAATTAACAAAAAACGTAGTCTTCTGTTATAAAATGTTTTTCAAAAATGGCATATTTTTATCATGCACTTGAATAGGGACAAACGTGATTTCATTATTCTAAGTAAAACTCCGTGCAATGAAACTTATATTTTAACATCATATAAACGTTTTAAGTAGTGGCCGCGTGTGGCCCAGCGGTTAGTGTGCTGGACTGCTGGGCGGGAGGTCGTGGGTTCGATCCCGCCTCGGAACATCAAATAAAAAAAGTTTTTTTTCTTTCTTTAGAAATTAGCTTTACACATACGGTCACCTTCACCAGCTAGTGGCGCCAGCTGTGAAGTAACTAGCCATGAAAAAGCAAATTCTCAAAACTTTGCCGTTCGGATTCGGCGTTAAACTGTAGGTCCCTTTCTCTTGTGCGAACAAATTTAAAGCACACACGCCAAGAGATTGTGAGAAGCTTGGCTTGGCCCCTTTGAGGGGCTGTACAGCCAATTTTACCTTTTTTTAAACGTTTTAAGTAGAATAAAATACTATGGTGGGCGGTAAAGCACAAACTGAAAAAGGCAAAATAATGTCTTTTAAGGAGTGAATCCTTACGTACAAGCAAATTGCCGGAAAAAAATGGAATAAGCTGTAGTGTTGTATGCAATTTTTTTAAAAACCCATCAAAGTATGGGAATAACATGTAAGGCCGCACCAAAAAAACTTTTTAACGTACTTTAGAGAAGCGAATTGTTCAAAAATCTTTAAATTTACACTGTTCAGCTTTGAAAATTGATTCAAAATTGCAATTAAATGAAAGTGTTGATACGGTACAGAGAGTTGTCAATAAAGCTGAACATTTAAGATGTATGTGTATATGTGTATATATTGGTTAGTGTGCACAAAAATGATATATATATATATTTACGAATAATTGATTTTCTTAATAATGATCTAATGTTAATGTTCACTGAACACATTATGTAGAAGCAGACACATACAAAGTTGGCTTAAATCATAAGTTTAATAATTAAATACATTAAATACACAAATATGAAAATTTAAATAGTTAGGCGACTCTTCTGAGACTCTTCTGGGCGACTTTATTGCGACACATTCAATTGAGTTAATGGCGACCCTTCTAGGAGACTCTTTTACGCATCGTCAAAAAGGCTCTACTAAGTGGCTCATTTTCTCCCAACAGAAGATCAGAAAACGATCAAAATGTGATATCGCAGGCTTTTAAATTAAACTACTCGGCGAGTCGCCTGCGACTCTTCGGGGATGAAAAACGTTTGCTTACGCAAAAATTCCAATGACAATGAATTGACAATTTAAATTTTTACCGACAATTTATGACAGCAATTTTGTTCTTATGGGAATCGAAACACGAACATAAATCATCAATAAAAAAAGTGTTTGGCTGCTGGTGAACGTGATTGCTAGAATATTTATGCAACAACGTTTAAGATAATCTTTGAATTTTACAATTAAGACTATGAAATTCAAATAGCACCAACTGCTCCCGGAATTTCCATTGACTTTTCCCTAAAAATTTTTTATCCATTCAATGTTTGTTGTAAGCCCGACGAGAATGTACATAACTAACTCGAATATCCGATGGCAGACATTTACTAATAAAAGGACTCTTGTTTTGCCAGCAGCCAAGTAACATAACGCCTTTTTTATCCAGAAGGACGTTTTCAATTGTTCATTAGGCATTTAATTTTAATTAAGTTTGAGATTACTTTCAACGATGCAATGAAGTGTGACCAGAACACAGCAAAAAGTCAGCTGTTGTTTGTTTTAAAACTTGGCGGGCTAATTCAAATAAAATAAAAGAGTTTATAAAATGGATAATGGAAGTCACTAGAGAAAATTCTGAGGGTAGAGACAATGCAATAATCACTTTCATAAATGCATAAGCAGTGTCCGTCAGCTGCATGGACAGGAGGATCATACTAGCCGGTCGTATTATTTGAATACGGACTTAAAGGTAACGGGTCGGGAGCCACAGCAGCAGTAAGCCGGAGGAAACACTAATATAGGACTGTTTGGCCGTGGGCTGTGAAGGCTACGGAGGTTTGAACTTGGGTGGTGTGCACACACTGGGCAACTGGTACACCAACCATATCACTGAAAAAAATCTCCGCCACAATTAGTGAAATTACTCGCTAGTTTGATGCAGCTGTCTGGTATCAAAATGCTTGTCTTTTTATTTAAGGCCTTCTAAGATTGCATTAAAATGGTTTAATTTCTGTGACACCCTTGACCGCCCATTTTGACCAGCTTCATTGTTTCGACTCGCCCATTTTGATCAGCTTCACTTGTTTGTTCACTATTGAAGTTTTATTTTATAGTCTTCTTTGTACACTCCTGCCCAAAATTATACGACACCCCGAAAATTTTAGTTTCGACCCTCGTAGGAGAATGGGAAAGCATAATACAACGAAATCAAGTATGCAGAATGAAAGCTTAATGAATTCTGCTTAAAATCTGATATTCTTATCTCTGATTGCATCTCGCGTTTTCAAGTAGCGGTTAAAAAAGCAAAAAAGTTCGATTTTTGTCATGTCTGCAAGTGTATCAAAATTATACGACACATGTCAATTTGTTGGATTTAGTTAACATTTTATTCTTAGAATGGTATATAAACACTATTTAATAAATAATAGAGCCACCTTGAGCCTTTGCTACCTCGAAAAGTCTCTTAGGCATTGAATTCACCAAATTTGTAAGTAAATTTTGGTCTAAAAGAGACCATTGGGCCAAAATTTCGCTTTTGAGGCTTTCGACATTCTCAAATTTGTTGTTATTGGCGTAAACACGCCTGGCTAAGATACCTACAATGTTCTCAATTGGGTTTAGGTCAGGGGAGCGTGCTGGCCAATCCAAAACATTTATATGGTGATCACTTATAAAGCGCTGGGTCTCTCTACTCTTGTGAATAGATGCATTATCTTGCGGAAAAACAAGATCTCTTTCCATATTTTTTTCAAAAAATGGCAGAAGACGATCCTCCAATACTTTTTGTATTCTCCACTGTTCATCCTGCAGCTTGTGAAGCACAGATCAAGCGTTCCAGACGCATGAAAGGCTCCCCAAACCATTGCGGATCCGCCTCCGAAATTGCGTTTGGAAAACATAAGTGGATCCTTACGCAAATCTATCCAATAGTGCCGAAACCCATCTGGGCCGTCAGGACAAAATTTTTTTTTCATCAAAAAATATTATCTAAATGATAAATATTGAACAAAGCTGTTTAAACAAAATAAAGCTAAAATTTTATACCGAGGCCCAGTTTCTCTCCAAGTTTTATTTCCACAAATTGAAGTCGTGCTGTTTTGTGGTGCGGCTTTAAGAACGGAACCTTTTTTAAGACTCCTCTGACAATGCACTCCGATGATTGCAGCGTCCGCCAAACAATCATCCGTGACACAGGCGTACTGCAACATGCGGCAAGTGTGGAGCACGAAGCAATCGAATTGCTAGCTTTAAGTATTATGCGACTTTTTCGCGGTCAGACAACTTGGGTTTTCTTCCAGAGCTATGCTTCACACCATATTCATCCGGATTGTTCAAAAATTTGGTGATAACACAACGTGTTCGACCGATTTTCCGCGATATTTCGCTTACATTAAAGCCAACATCGTTGTAGGCTCTTATCCTTCCCTTTTCCTCGTCGGATAACAAACGCCCACGCGGCATTTTATTACAAATTCATTAAATTGTTAGCAGATATATAAAAAAATTTTATTGAAACCAAATCTTTATCTCCAGCCGCAATATTTGAAATATGTCGTATAATTTTGATACACTTGCAGACATGACAAAAATCGAACTTTTTTGCTTTTTTAACCGCTACTTGAAAACGCGAGATGCAATCAGAGATAAGAATATCAGATTTTAAGCAGAATTCATTAAGCTTTCATTCTGCATACTTGATTTCGTTGTATTATGCTTTCCCATTCTCCTACGAGGGTCGAAACTAAAATTTTCATGGTGTCGTATAATTTTGGGCAGGAGTCAAGAAGTATTAACAGATGTCACATGACAGGAGCAGTGTTTGAAAAGTCACTGACTTATCGCACTGCACTCGTAAATCATTTCAAATTGTTTATCTTCAAACTTGGCCAACAAGCTTAACCTCTTTTGCCGCCCGATATTATTTAAAAAATTTTTTTTTTCCCAATCTCAATTTTCTTGTCTGCGCTTTCACGGCACTTTAAGCAGCACCAAGACAAAACGTAAGGACAAACATTTTGCCATAAAACAAAGTGCAAAATGTAAAAGTAAAAGCCACACTTACAAAAACCTACTATACATATATGTATATATATCTCTTATATACACGCTGAAATTCCCACACAGCACGTCATAAATTCAAATGGTTGCCATTGGATCGCCATGGAGATTGCTCTGAGGCAAACTTTGCCATATTTTTTTAGTTTTGCAATTGCCAGGGAGTAGACCAAAATAACATACTTGTGCCATAAGCGGCAATGAGACAAATATTCAAGTAGGAGCAAAAAAAAAATACAATTGTCATAGCAGAGAGGCCCCCAGGAGGACTCACTTCAAATCCACCATCTGCTGCTCCCAGAGTAAGTCGAGCATCGCCAAACATACGCGTTTTGCAAGTTATTCCTCTCGCGTTTTGTCTTTTTATTTTTCAACTTGCATTTCGAATGGAGCTGGAGTTGGTTTTTCTGCCTGACTGGCTGGATGACTCTGCCACCCCATCAGCCCTATACCAGCATTCGGTGGGTGTGTGTGTGTGTGCGTGTGTGTCTTTTGACAAAAATAACAAGCTGAGGCTCAACTCGATTCTTGATGCTCGGTCTTGGGTGTTTCCACTGGTAAGCTTTAGTCCAAAGGTCCGAACTCAAAGTAAAGCTTCACGAATCGTTTTTTATGTAGAGAGGAGCCCAAGGTTTTGGACGGAATTTGGATATCAATCTATTTTTGCATACATTTTCGAGCTGTTGCATACAAGGAATGAGGGTTGATTTCCTAAATGTTGAAGATAGATTTCAATTGAATGGTAGAAGTGACATACATTAAGGGCAATCGTTCTTACCGAGAACCGAAGTGCAATGACCTTGGGATTGGATTCTCCGATGATATCACATTTATTATCCGAATTTTCTCAAATTGGGTAATAATATTTTAACTTTGCAGCAGAGATGGCCTATCCTGACCCGCAGGGGCCGAACACATTTTACTGTTCACAGCGTCATGAGCCGTAAGAGAGCAAGCAGCTTTTTAGTCGCTTAACCATCGGAGCGCTATTTGAAAAGCATTTCTATTTTAAGTGATGTTCGCTCTTTAGTGACATGTAAATAAAAATAATTGTGCCATAGGAAAACACGGTGGCTAGAGCGAGAGGGACATTGTTAAAAAATACTTCAGAGAAACAAAATGACCGAGAATAGTTGACTTTTATCTGAATGAAAAGTTGCCGAAGCAGCAAACTGTGTGTTTATGTTAAATATTCTTTGTGAGCGGTCGATGAAGTAGGTCAGAGCTGGCTTGCGTCGCTTTATTTTCGCAGACCAATACACTTTCACTTTTTGTCTTCGCTCTTCCTGAGAAATATTGCTGTAGAGCTTGCAAAATTTATAATACAAGTTCTGAAGCTTTTTGAACATGAGGTAAATTGCTCCCATTCATATTTAAATCAATAACTTTCTTAGAAAATATTTGTCCCTCTTCTACAGAGAGCGGGAGAGCTTAAGCTTGCTTGAATAGATTCTATTAGTCATGTTCTCATTTCCACTTAAAAAACAGTTTTGTGATTTAGAGTCTGTACCAGCTGATACGTCCATTGGACGAGCAGAAGACTTAGACAAAGCGGAGCGGGACCCTTTGAACCATAGCTCATGACGGTAGTGGGGTGGGTTTTGCTATGCCTAAGACTCGACGTACATAATTTTATTATTATAGAGTCCCTTCTGAAACTACAAGATGGAGCTGAACTCCAAAAAAACCAAATCACGGCCAAAGCCTCATTTCTAATCCTAAAACAAATAACGGCGGACTTCTCAACATTGCGAAACTTCTCCATAGATGCGAGGTCTAAGGTGTTGGTTGACACTCGCGTTCTTTACCCTCCCAACCAATGATTCGCAATCGAGCGGTTTCTGCGAATCCCAAAAACAACATTTCTACACGTTTACGTCACCATGTCAACAGGAACCCACAACAATTTAATAATTCATTTTAATAAAATTCATTATTTATTAACAATAATTATCGGCAACATGATTTACTTCCAAAAACTTCAAAACAAAATCTAAATAAATTCAATCATAATTTTTCCAGTTTACTTCTTTTCGAATAAATTTTCCAATCCACTTTTTGTTAATGTCTAAATTTGTTTTTACTTTAAATTCTATCTTTTAATTTTCCATTTGCTTAATTCCCTACAATTGACTTTAATTTAAATGTTTTTACAAAACTAAAAAATATTTTTTTAACAAGAAATAATATCAGGGCAGTACATTTTTAATTAAGATAAGATGTGTTCAATTCAATCAATCAAAATAATAATGTTAAGTGCACTCATTTGAATATTCATGTTTTTAATTTACTTTACTATATTTTATTTTACTTTACTTTTCTTTAATTTGCTTCACTTTAATTTTTTACTTTAATTTTCACACGGCCGAGATGGCCAAATAACCAAACGATTTGGGTTCATTAATTGCAACAAATAAAAAGAATAACCAAAACAGCTGATTAGCTGGGAGGCACGCTTAACAGCGGCGAAGAGAGTGGTCTTATCACTCTTGCTTAGACAAGGGCAAGAGTCATATTTGCCGTTTAAAGATTTTAATTGGAAATGTAAATAGATAAGTGCATGTTAGTTTTAAGAGAAAATAAATAAGAGCGCTGGTTAATATACGAAAAGAAATCGTAGATTAAGCGGACACTCAAAGAGAGAAAGAGATAGTTAAGCTTGTTTGTCACTTACATACAGCATCCCGCGATGAAGAGCTCTCCAGGGTGGTTGTTGTTTTTGTTGTAATAGGTGTTTGTTGTTTTGGTTTGAATATGTTTGTTGTGATCACCCACGATATGTGTGGTTGTTGTTGTTCATTTGGTTTTTATTTTACACTTTATTAGGTATGCTTTAGGAATTGCTGCTGGGCGATGATTTCTTTTCTTTTATTTCAGCATACATAATAATTTGTAAAATAATCCCAATCCACGACCATGCACTTATTTTTTCCAATCAATTCAAATGCCTTTTGCTTTGGATCACTTAAACACTTTCGAACGGCTTGTAAGCATCAGCAATTCGCTTATACCTATGGATATGAATACATATATATAATTTGCAAACAAAAGACAATTTGCTTGCAGATTACGGCCGTTCGATCGCGCTTGATCACATAAAAAAATGAATATTTGGCACTGCACTTTGCAAATTGAATGATTGATTGATTGATTGATTGATTTATTGACTGACTGGGGGGTTTGCTCTGACTCTTTTGGGTACTTTTCACTGATTTTTCTCTGCTTTTTGTGCACTAGAGTTCTACTCTCACTATCACTATTTAAAGCTGCTGCTTGCAATGATGACGATGACGACGAACTGACGATGACAACGAAGCGGGGCTGAAGAGCTGGAACGCTGGTCAACTTTGGGCGGCTTCGGCCGAAATCGATGATGAGGAGATAAAGGTGACAAAAATAGCGATCTGCAGGCGCCGTCAATAAATTCGCACCCACACCAGATCTGCAAGCGTTCGTTTGGCTCTTTGAGCGAGTTATTGCTGCCAGTGGGTGTGGGTGGTGGTTGAAAAGGCCAGAAGAAGAACTTCTGCCTGCGCTGTAGACAAAAATAAAAACGTTGGAGTTCTACTGGTTGTTTAGTAAAATGTAACCAATAAACATACCTTTGAATTTTCAGCGAAGCGACAAAGAGTGATCTTTGCTGCTCTGCCGGGAAAAAACTATTTGCCAAATCTGGCACCAAATGGTATGCCAGTACACAGGTTCGATTGAGTGGATTAATTAATATTTTATCCACTAAGAACACCGTAAATTTCGTAAAGGCACAACTATCCGGCACTTGGCTTTCGATCTTCCAATTGAGGGAGAAGCCGATGGTCGGCTTGAGCGTGATGACACGTTTAGCAGCAAAGAGGCGGATATGAGGGCAGTCAGACCTTTTATAGCTGCCTAGGCAGGCGGAAGCAAAGGGTTTCACGAAAGGTAGCTGCGCTTAATGTCAAAGTAAAGCTTTGCGCGCAGTTGCAATGATCTTTAACGTTGACTGGCAATCGGGTAGTGAATCTAAAACTGTAATGCGCGCAAAATTCAAATATCGTGAAACAAAATTTGTTTTCTGCAGCGACCACTACAAGTCCAAGCCTGGTTTTAAATCGCAAAACGTTTGTGTAAGTGGAACTGAAAATCTAAATGGTATTATTTGAGTTAAAACTTTGGAACACTCAGTAAAAATAAATAAACTTTCATGGAAGAAACACCATAAAACGTATTTCTGAGCATCAGCTTTCAAATGCTGTCTAAGTGGAAACGCTGTAATTTTGCCAACTTCCACTCCAGAGTTCCCCAAAGCGTTTGAGTTCCCTCTTTTCCTACTGTTTTCCTTACTTTTTTAGTGCATCTTTTTCTCACTTTCACAGTTAATATTTTAGCATCGCTGCGGGAGTTGACTGGAAAAATCTTTGACTTTGTCTTGGTGTGCCCGGTGGTAGCCTACCTCAGCTCACCGACAGACAAGGCAGACAAAGACTAATGAAGACAGCGTCGCTTTCGAATTGTTAGCTTTCTGGTGGCAAGACAAATATTTTCAATAAGCTCCCTCTTCGTTGGGGCATAAAAAGTGCGCACTGATTGGAAAATCAGCAGTTGAAAATTGCCAGAAAGCAGCGCAGAGCTAAAACACCATATTTCAGGCGCATGTTGTCAACGGCTGTTGGTTGTTGGCTGCTGATGTTGTTGTTTTGCCAGTTGGTGAACTCATAAATTTGGCAGCCTGAACGGCGCACCTTGGCATCTTTGGTTCTCTTTCTGCCTGCATGTAAATATATTGCTGGTCATATATTTCGTTTTAAGACATTTACGCATTTTCGTAAATTTAAATGACATAAATTTCTATTGGATTTGCTGGGGCAAATCCAGGACCTGGTACGTCGAAGGTCCTTGACATTTTTGGACTTTAATTTACATTTGATTACAAGATTTAAATTACTTGCAAGGGCTGTTGACGAGGCTGGATTATGGGCCAACATACATACAAGAACTTCACTTTGGGTCAATTATATAGAAGCCATTACGGCTGTTCCCGCTTATGCCCAACGAGTCCTCACTATTCTCAAAACTGCCAATTCGCGCAGAAATAAAGATACACGTGGCACAACACTCATTTCACATAATCAAAATATAACCAACTTCTATTTAAACAAAGACCAACTTCTTAGCCGCAGCAACTTGTCTCCTTTTGACTTGTTCTCTCCAGCGGATTTTCTGGCCTCAACATATCGACATACGCAATTGCCAATGGCAACCAAACTTGGCTGCCAAGTTGGCGCCCACTTCCACCAAACTTTTGCCTTGCCTTCAGGTAAAATTCAGGATAACTCTGACTTTAGCTTCGGCTACAGCTTCCGCTTTTGAGTTGCGTTCAAGGCCGCCAGCAGTCAAAGACGTAAAGCAAAACTAGAGCAGGCAGGCCAGCAAAACTGCGCTGCACTGTAAGAAAAACAAGTTTTAGTTACGCGTTGTGCACTTCCTTGGCGCCAACCTTCATGATGATCGTAGTCCCCGCCTTGCTTGGAATTCCGAAGGGCGCCGCCCCAGCACCTGTAGGCATGAGTCAGCTTTGCCGTCGCCGCCGCCACAAAAGTTTGCAAATAAGCATTTTTTATATGGCCAATCCCCCAACTGCCTTTTACTCGTAAAAAAAAGAAGAAGAAAAAACTTAGTGCCTGCGCCTAAATAACCGTAAACAGCACTCGTGGGCCTGGCAGACAACAAAAACAAAACTTGATAAGCATAAATTTGCTGTAATTTAACGCTTTCAATTACAAACAACAACAAAAAATGCCTGAAAGGAAGAAGCTTGCAAGCTGCGTGTTGTGACTTACTTAAAAATGTCATAAAAACAAAATGTGGCTGGAGGACTGCCCCTGCTGCTACTCTAAAGCAAGGAAAGTGAGGCATATAAAAACAAACAAATACTGCAAATTCGCACTTCATGTGTACATCAGACGTAATACTACGTTTTCCCCAAAAAAAAGCTTATTTAGTATCAGTTTCTTTGCCTTCAACGTAAGCCCTTCCGGACAACGATTTTACCCAATCCTAGAAGCCAGCCAAATGGTCACCTTCCGGTATTGCTTACGGAGCGCTCTGCGATTCACTTTGAATCTCATCAATTGACTCTGAAGCGAGTCCCTGGAGTGGTCTTTTGAGTTTAGGAAATAGCCAGAGCTCACACGGGGCTAAAGTAAGCGATTACCATGATTGTAAAACCATTTTAGTTACATTTTTGCCGAAAAAGACAAAAATAAGCTAAGCGCTGTAAGAGTAAACAAGGGACCGAACAAATCATTCCTTCTTGTATAAACATCAAAACATAATAAATTTTTGAATTTGACACAACTATAATAATAATTTTCTCTACTATAATAATAATAAACTATTTTTTAATTTTTGTTTTTGTTCTCATAAAGAATCAATTATTAAGTTCGGAATTCAAAACAGGGCCCATAATGATTATTCATGATTTTTTCGTTTCTAATCAAAGCGAACGAGCCTGCATGATATAGTGATGATGATAGTGCAAACAATTGCTCCATTTCAAATGTGTATAACTTTGTAAAGGGTGGGACTTCATTTACGGATTAGTCTTAGGTTGGGAATTAATATCACAGTGTTACTTGTAAAAAAAAAAAAAAAAAAATCTGCACATACTTTTCACGAGACCCAGTACATATTGTTGGGCTAGTCGAGTATAGCGATTTCCTCATACTTGGTTTTCTCCTAACACCCCCAAAATCTGAAGTTATGGTCCAAAAACCGCTTTCGCGTAGAAACAGACAGACGGACAGGCTTTATTGACTCAGCTCGTCATGCTGGTCAAGAATATACATATATACTTTATGTGGTCGGAGATGATGCCTTCTAAGCGTCGCAAACCTCTAGCTCTTACCGTCTTTGACAGACAGACCGCTGGTCATGTAGATAGAAGGACATGTCCATTTCGACTCGGCCCTTGTCTGATCAAGAATATATATTCTTTCTGGCGTTTGCCTTTGGCACCGAAGACCCTTACAGCCCACAGTTAACATTTAGAGTTGGCTTAAGTTGGAGAACACATCTGCAGACTCTACAAAATGCAGCAATTTTTAGAGCCAAGCTCTTTAACGGACGATGGACTGCGGGGCAAATCAAGTTAACGATGGTCTTTGCGACTTTGGTTACGCTTTTTACGATGCAAATTCAGCAGCTTTGATTTTTGCAAGACAGTAGTAGCAGTGGTGACCGAACAGTGACTAAAACAGTGACTAATCAGTGACTAAAACAGTGACAAAACAGTGACTAAAACAGTGACTAAAACAGTGACTAAAACAGTGACTAAAACAGTGACTATCCATCGTAAAGAGCTTTGCTCGTATCGGGTGTTCTACGACGCCCACTCTTCTTTATCCAAATTATACCAACTTCAACATGAGTTGCTCAAAGCGAACATTTCATTGCAAAAATGATCCAAGCCAGTTTTGCTTTATTTTTGGAGGATTTTCATTCGCGAGGCAGAGAGCTCGATATTTTAGTTACATATCCATGTCAAAGAGGAATTTTTTAAATGGCAGTATCTTAAATTCCTCTCTGATGTGACTTTGTTTTGTTTAGATACTCCTATGTGACTTATTAAACAAAAAGGGCAGAGTTACGGGTCGGATTGCATGCAAAACAACAATTAATAATTCTCTCAAAAAGAGGTATGTTTACTTAATTGTAAATGTCGCATTTATTTTTCATCCGATTTTGATGACCAGGGGCAAAAAATGTTCGTAAGAGATCACTCAATCCTGTCAATATCTGAGACCTGAGCAATTTTTATGGTAAGATTGAAAAAATTTTAATGAAATGCAACAAAAAATTGAAAAATCATAAAAAAATAGAGGGAAGCTAACTTCGGCTGTACCGAAGTTTATATACCCTTGGAGCATGATATATGCTGCCAGTTTGATATATGGCTATACGATATATTCATCAAAAAAGTTTTTCTCACTAGAACTACATTTTGGACCGATCGTTCCTATGACAGCTATATGCTATCGTCATCCGATTTAAATCAAACTTGACAAAATTGTGTGGTAGTATATAATATAGATCTGTACAAAGAGGGAGCGATAGCATTGAAAACAAAAAAGTTTTTCTTACTCAGACTTTTTTCGGATCTATCTTTTGTATTTCAGCTATACTATATAGTTGTCCGATTTTGATAAATCTCGGTGAAATTATGTGAAACCATAGAAAACTTATAAATACGGGGGTTGGGAGCGATAGCATTGAAAACAAAAAAGTTTTTCTCACTAGAACTACTTTTTCAACCGATCGTTCCTATGGCAGCTATATGCTATAGTCATCCGATCCGGCCGGTTCCGAAAAATGTGCAGCGTATATATACCAAAAGACTTCGTGCAAAGTTTGGTTGAGATAGCTTTAAAACTGACGGAGGAGATAGCATAGAAACAGACGGGCAGACGGACAGACGGACATGGCTATATCAACTCAGCTCGTCATGCTGATCAAGAATATATATACTTTATGTGGTCGGAGATGTTTCCTTCTGTGCGTTACAAACATCCGGACAATTTTAATATACCCTCTCCAAGGGTATAAAAAGGCAAAATAATGGCTTTTAAGGAGTGAATCCTTACGTACAAGCAAATTGCTACAATCAATTGGAATTAGTTAAAGTGTATGGAATTTTCTTAAAAACCCTTCAAATTATGGGAATATCATGAAAGGCCGCACCAAAAAAGCATTTTAACGTACTGCTGATCAGCGGGTTGTTCAAAACTCTTCAGATTCACTCTGTTCAGCTTTGAAAACTTATTCAAAATTGCAATTAAATGAAAGTCTTGACACGGTACAGAGAGTTGTACATAAAGCTGAACATCTAAAAAGATTAAAATTTAAAAAAAACCCACCACTTCATACCCAACGTAAAGATCCTCTTCAAGTTTTTGCTCGAAATTATATTACTCGAAAGAAGGAATGGCATACCGTGGAGTTTTCAGTTAAGAAATGCTTCAACTTGTATGGAAATGATGGTTTTTTCTATTATATTCATGATATTCGATAAGAAGAACATTTTCTGTCCCGTCAGCATAGCCGTGGAAATGTGTTATGGTGCGGCGTGCCATCTGATAATATGGGACATGTCAAGTCATATAATTTCGAGCAAAAACTTGACAAGAAACTTTACGTTGGATATTAAGTGGGTTGGTTTTTTTTTAGTTTTAATCTTCTTAGATATTCAGCTTTATGGATAACTCTCCGTACCGTATCGATATTTGCGTTTAATTGTAATTTTGAATGATTTTTTGAAGCTGAACGGTGTAAATAAGAATCTTTTTGAACAATTTGCTGCTCTGCAGTACGTGAAAAGGTTTTGTTGGTTCGGGGCGGCAAATGATTACAAATGTACATTTCTCTTAATACATAGTGGTATTCCTGAAAGTTATTTAGAATCTGCTGTTACTTCAACATAGAGAACGTTGCAAGATTCTGCACTTCAAAAGCTAGTAATAAAATAAAAATTTCTTGAATGCATTTTTGAAAGCTTTCGAGTCAATTTAAAGAGAGTAAAGCTACGAGAGACTTAGTTTTTCGGTGTTAATGCCAATGCTATGATAGCACGTAAATTTGGCCCTAAAATCGAACTCGGTTAAAAACATCTGAAAGTGTATTGCAGGTGTCAGTGAAGTGCGTTGGAATAAACGGATTTACAATTCCAAACCTTTCGCACGAAATGTTAGAATTCATATCTCCTGTTTAGATTATTTCATTAATACCTAAAATAAGTGTGGAGACCGGGTCAATTATTTTATTATATTCCATGGTGCGGTTTGGTTTATATATCCAGCCGATGAGAAGATTTTTATCATCTCTCAAAAATCCAATTCATTAATATGTCAATTAAAATCTCGACTTAGGTCATTTTTACCTTTGGTGAAGGATGTCCAAATATATCTCCGTATTAAAAAATTCTAGGAGACAGTATAAATCCTTTCCTTGCCATTCCATTTCGTTTTGTTTTCAATGTACATATTTTTCTTTTTGTCAAGATTTCTTCACCTCATAAAATGAAACATACGAGTATCCAGCTGTGAAATTCCCTTGAGATGAAATCGTAACAGCAAATTAAAATCTTTCTCTATTTCCCGACCTCCGACAGACAATGACTCCAGTTGTGTTTGCCAGACACTTCAATACACTAAAAGCTGTGCAAAGCGTTTAAAAAAAATAGGCGAAGAGTTGGCCTATAAAAGGTAAAAAATAATTGTGCCCATGGCGACTACAAAGCGAATTACAAACAGAGCCCAGAAGGCACGAAAACGCAGCCCCGTGGCGCCATCGTCAAGCACGCCGTAATGTATGCAATGGCAATGGCAAATGGCGAAACGGTAGACCCGAAATGAAAGTGAATGTATGTGGGGCGGAGGTGGCGGCGTAGCGAAGCTGAGCGGAGCGGAGCGGGGAACGCAACCAAAACGAACCGAACCGAAAGAAAGAAAAACATGCAAATTTTCAACGTGGGCCCAGATCGAGTTTAACTTGGTTGTGCGTCGAGATATTTGCATAGCCTACGTTAGGGCCCCAGTCTCGGTCCCAGTCCCTTGTCTCCATGGTGACATTACCAACAGGCAGCAGGCGGCGGGTGGGGGGCCAGGTGAGTCTGGCGACCCAATGACTGACTTGCCCATATAATGAATTAAAATCTGGAATTTGAGTTGCGTTTTACAATCCAGTTTCGGTTTTCAAGGATATTCGGGGATGCGCATGTTTATTCCCGTTTTTGCTGACACGTTTGCGCTCAATTCCAGGCCCTGAGAGAGCAGCAGGCAACGGCCGAGAGAGACTCCGGCAGTGCGTATCTCTTTCACTCAAAGCGAAGCCAAAGCAAGGTTTTCATTCAATACATTTCCCGCCTGTACATAAATTTGTATGTATGTATGTTTGTACGCCAAAAGCTGGGAGACAGCATCAAGTGTGTATTTTCATTTTTTTTCTGGTTGGGCTCATAATTGACAGACAGTTGAATTTTTTATGCGCTTTATGTCTGCGTGGTCCGTAGATCCAGACAAACAGGCCGAAAGGTAGCTGATTCCGCCATCCCTCCGCCCTCAGCCACTGCTGTCAGCCATCACAAACTGCAGCCTTAAAGTGCGTTATACTGTAACCCGTCCTGTGCGTTTAATTGAGCCCAAAACGGCAACGTTTTAATTGAGAAATATGCCGAGCAAGGCAAGAGGCAGAGGACAATTGTCGGCGCTTCCCGCAAGCATGTCAAGGATGCTGTCGCCGCCAGCCCCTGGCCCAGCATGTGGGTTACTACAGGTGCATTCCCCTCGCGCAACAAACTAAAAGCCAAATGTCGTTTGTCATATCAGCTGCTCGTTAGCTGGAGGAGCTGAATTTAATCGACATGGCAGCGGCGCCGGCGCCAAACATCATTCTGACTAAGTGCCAAACAATGAGAAGCACAAAATATTGTAGGTACCTTACAAGCCAGACTAGCTCGGCTGCCAGTCACTTGGAACCCAGGGATTGGGGCATGTGGCAAGCTTGGGTTGAAAAGAACGCACTGTTAACATTTTTAATGGTTAAGCACAGATGATTCTGGAGTGAATTAATCGTTAAGTTTATATATCCCGTGCAATTCCAATAATATACTTGGGTACACAAGTCTTTGGACCAATAACAAAAATCGCAACAAAACATTCCTTTGAAACCAAAGACTTTACAGAAAAAGTAGAGTGTCTAATTTCAAATACTGGCGATAAATATGGGGTAATCATGTAATTTGGTGGTTTTTGCAGCCAAAATTACCCATTTCTACTTGAGGTTTGTTAAGGCCCACTTCTGGTCTAGAGGGCTAAATTTTACATGTTTTTTAAAAAATTCGTGGAAAGAAATCGGGAAGAAATTTTATAATTCTGTTTTTTTGTATTTGGTTGTACAATTCATTATAAAAAATACAAGATTAAAAATTTGTGAGTGCGAGGGCTGTTCAAAAGGTAAAAAGGTTTCGGGATCAAAAGTGGGCTCTTCCAAAAAAAATTTGTCGATGGTGCCCTTGTTTCCGGGAGTTAGAATTATCAGAAAGCAAAACGGGAGATCAAAAGTTGGTAAGTATGAATGCCTTTATCGTCCGTACCAGAACTGGGAAAATAAAATTGAATTAAAAAAATTTCGGCCTCTTAAAAACGATAAATCGATTTTTGACCATTTTTTTTTGCTGTCCAGTGTACAAAAAAATAAGTAAAAATTTTTGTTCTTAAGGATTGAGATAGGGACAATAGCCACGTTAATTCTGCGTCCATAAAGCCCTACATCATCAAAATCGGTTCGGTGGAACTTGAGAAAATGTGGGCACCAGTTTGAAAAACGAGTATAACGCGTTGAAAGTTTGAAGTAATGTGAAAATTACTTGTATTTGTGAAGACATTGGTCGACAAAAATGGCTATAACTCCGAAAGTTTTTCGAATTTTGCAAAATCCTCTTGAGATAAAAATTTTCGAACATCTAAGCTGAAAAATAAAAGATTAAAAAAAATTGGATTGGTGATCTCGAAAATCGTCTCCAAAAATGTGTTTTGTACAAACGTTTTATACTTTGTACCGAAGGTACATATAGTATATTAAGTTTGTGCAAAAGTATGTAACATGGAGAAGGAATCATTTGCGACCCTATAAAGTATATATGGGCATTTCCAAAAAAAGGTCCACCTGGGACAAAAAAATTAAAGTGGTTAAAAAAAACACTATATTTGATCGAACTTTCATAGGGAAACAATCAAATTAAACTAATGTAAGCTAATCTTACATTTACTAATAACCCAAATGGATATATATGGGTTTCACGGCCGTGATAGCGCGATTTTGCCCATTTTGACTTTAAATTTGTAAGTTTTTGCTTCGCATTATAGCAGAAATCACATATATATAATGATGGAAAAATTGTCACGTTCGACATGTCACGTATCGACAGAGATAAATATTTTTTTGCAAAAAATTTACTCAAGATTATTTAATAAAATAATATACATTTCAAAGAACTATTCATTCATAAGATATTAAGATTATTTGGGCTTAGTTATTGTGTTAGGTTTCGCTCAACTTTGTCTTTATATAGCTGCACGCGAAAACCACTTCTGTTTTTGTCACGTTCGAATAGCTTCCAATTTTGTCATTATTTTGGAAACCGAACTTTACTTGATATACACTTTAACACTATTTAAAGTTCTTGCTAAGAGCTATATTATACAGTAAAAAACGAATTAAGAATTCGATTTAATTTTACTTTTTTCCATTTTCAATTTGTACGACGGTCACGGTTCGAAAGAATGGAAATGCCCATATATTCTTGATCACTGTCAACTAGGGTTGTCGGTATTTCTCAAAATTTCAATATCGATAATATCAAAAATCAAAATTTTCAATATCGATATTTGAAATATCGCCTCCAAAAACATCGATATATCGATATTATCGTTATTTTCTAAAGCTTAAGAAAACTGAAAAGCTTTAAAGGAACGTCTTCACCATAAAACTGCTAGTGATGATTTTCAGAGACCGTTATATCTAATCTTTTCAACAGTTTTCAATAGTTTTCTGAAACTACACTGTACATTTATTCAAATTACATTAATAGTTAGAGTTTCTTTTTCTTTAAACCTTAAAAGCGTATAATCAAAAGAGATACAAATTTAATTAGGTACATTACTTCGTATAAGAAAGACTTCTGTTCAAAATTGTTCTGATTTCAAAGCAGTTCAAACGTGTTTTGTATACCCTGTTCCCATTAAAAATGGGAAAAAGGGGATCATGAAGTTGTGCAAATGTATGTAACAGCCAGAAGGAAGCACCTCCGACCCCATAAAGTATATATATTCTTGATCAGCATCAACAGCCGAGTCGATTTCGACATGTCCGTCTGTCCGTCTGTCTGTCTGTATGAACGCGTCGATCTCAGAGACTGTAACAGATAGAGCCACAAGTTTTGGCATGTATGTAGGTGTATACTGTACCCACATCGAGTTGGTTTCAAATTTGGAAAATTCCACCTCCTCCATCTTTTATCAGCGAAAAACTGTCTCTCTCTCTGTATGAACGCGTTGATCTCAGATACTATAAGAGGTAGAGCCACAAATTTTTGCGTGTATGTAGGTGTATACTGTACCCAGATCAAGTTTGCTCCAGATTTGCCAAATTCCTCCTCCTCCTTCTTCTAACCGCGAAAAACTGTCAGAGCTACAATTTTTTAGCTTGAACCTAGTGACTTAATATATATTCAGTAAGGCCCAATATCTGTCTATTCTGAATACCACCACAGCAAAAACCACCGAAGATATGCAAGTGCGCCTCCCCATTTATTTAAATAAATTTAAAAAAAATAAAATAAAAGGAGTTCAAAGCTATAGGAACCACATTACTTGGGACAGGGTATTTTGCTGTCGGGGCACTCGACCGCAACACTCTTACTTGTTTTTTCATGTGAAGTTTTGTGACGAACTAAATTTGTATCTTATCTGAGTGTAGGCTTTAAAGACTAACAGATTATGCCTAAAAAAATATCAAGTGAAGAATTTAAGAGAACCCGCTTAATGTGTTCTCCAGTCATTCTGCTGCGGGTGTCTGTAAGTCAGTGATTGTCATCTGATACCCCCAGGGGCCGAAGACATTTCGCTATTTACACATAAACAATTTAAACGCTTGCCGAAGCTAAAGACAGTATTAACAATTCATTGGCACTTGCAATTGGGTTCATGACATTATCTTCAATATATTTTTCTAACACTGACACCTAATATTGCAGTGTGTTTGTGCATCCATACGTGTATGATTAGTTCTTAAATGCGATTTTAAGTTGTATTACCAGATGTTTTATCAGGCTAGCCATAAAATTTGCATCTATTACCATAAAAACTTTTCCTATATTTATCGTTTTTAAAAATATTGATAATCGCCAATATCGGTATACAAAATATCATATCGGAATAACCCTTATCGTCCAACAAAAATATCGATCTATCGATATATCTATAAAATATTGACAACCCTACTGTCAACAGCAGAGTCGATATAGCCATATCCGTCTGTCTGTCTGTCCGTCAGTCCGTATGAACAAACAGATCTCACAGATGGTAAGAGATAGAGGTTTGACATGTATGTCACGCCCCCTCCCGCCCCCGCAATTTTGAAAAAACGTCATATCTCCCACAGTTTTGTAGATAGATGATTCGTACCTTCCAAAGGTAGTTAGTCATTAGCAATATGTATCGATTTGCCGATTTGCGATTAATAAAGATCAAATGAGCGGTACTCAAGTTATAACCAAATAAGTGAATTACCCTCCGCCACCCCTCCCACCCTTTCACAACCAACGCCGCACAATGTTAGAGAGAGGGAGAGAGAGAAAAAGAGGGAGAGACTTAGTGATGAGCGCAGCAGCAGCACTGCATTCAGCTAATACTCTAGGTACAGAGTATATTATAGTCGGGCTTGACCGACTTTCTCACTTGTTTTAAATGTGCATTTTGTCATGTTTTTGGTAGATACACTTACATTTGGAGCCATATCTGAATTAAGAATCGTTAGTTGAAGTCAAGGAGGGTATGAATATGAACAATGTTTGATCACTATTTAGTCACTGTTTGGCTACTGTCAAGTTAATGTTTTGTAACTGTGAAGAACTAATTAGTCACTATGTAGTCACAGTGTAGTCACTGTATAGTCATTATTTAGTCACTGTTAAGTCTTTTTCCCCCTTCTTTGCGGCTTAGACCCAAAAATATTCCGTCCTACCTTACTTTTGACCTCAAAACTGCATGCTCATCATTCATGGTTTTTTTCTGAGGTTTTTCTCTGAGTGTAGCTTCCAAACAGAGTTTCAAGCTTGAGTAAATAACACTCGAGCAACTTTTTTCAAAATTTGTTATTATGTTCTTATGTCTGCTTCTCCACAAGCCTTGGATTAATTCCAATTACAGTTTTGTTTTAATTCAAAAGAGAACACAAAGTACACATCCGGCCCACAGTGCAGAGTTGAAAAACTCAAGTCCAAAAAATTTGTAATACGATGTTTGGGTACTTGTTAGTCAGTCCTGATCCGAAAATATCGGGTAGCGAAAATCGGTTTTTTTGAAAATTATAAATATAAATAAAGTTACGCTTCTGAGCTTTAATCTTTTCTTTTTGATGTTATTCCCTGAATTCAAGACTACGTGCAAAGTATGATCGAGATAGCATAGCATATTCTTAGCAAGTTATTGAAGGCAATAGTTCCTGTTCTGTAAGACTCCGGAATGCCTCGGAGCGTCCGGTTTGGTTTTATGAAGAAAATAACCATATCTCTTTCGTTTGAGCGTATACTTTCTACATTCGAAACCATGGCTAATGTGTGTTGATCGTCAATAATTTACCAAAAATCTTAATGTGAAATGCAAAGTTATTGTGGAAGCATGTTGGGCCATGATGGTCGGTTCTTCGTATCCTTATCTCTTTATCCCTATTTTCGCTCTTAAATGGTTGCCTTTAATTTCGTTTTAACATTACATCGATTTTGCCAAATACCTAATAGCCACAAACACTTAACACACGCAGGCCATTAACAGGTGCAAGAACCCATACGATTACATTATTATCGAAATTCTTGTAAATATTTTTATTGAAATATTATTATCCCAATAAATCTTAAGTAATCCCATAAACATTTGCTACCCCAACTTTCCTTTCAGGCTTGATTAAATTTCTTCATATATTTTCATCTTCATTTTGTTCATCTCATCTCATAGATTACAATCAATTCCAATCTGTCAATATCATTTCACCTGCGCACTATTTTATTCACTCACAGGCGCACACGCACACATGCACACGCCCACAATCCTCAAGCTCTTCCCTTATTCTAGGCCAAATCTCGGGCCACACTGAAGCCCCCATGGTCATTTGGTTTTCTCTCCTCCTCCTCCGCTCCAGGAGCCATAAATGTCAAAGTCAATGCAGTTAGCAGAAAGAAGCCAAGGTCTACGGCATCCCACCATAAAATATTCAAAAATATGTGGAATGAAAACCGCATGCGTGCAACTTTCTGCGTTTCACTTTTAACTTTTGTTGTCATGTATTTCGTTTGGCTGAATAATTGAAGCGAAAAATTCTACACACAATAAAGCGTGCTAGAAATTCAATAAAGTTCACAATTTCAACTTGTAACTTGTTGCTATAGAGGGCCGGGGCAGGGGCACCGGAGACATCCATAAACATTATTTAATGTTTACAGAAAACACAACAACACAACACGACAATAAAAATCACGCATGAATTTCATGGGTATACAACAGCAATCCTAGCGGCCCAAAACGACTTGCATAAACAACAGCAACAATATCAACAACCACTAAGGGTGGACACCGAGCGGGGTGCGGGGAAAGGTCGCCGTCGAGCACAAAAAACCTCAACACGAGTAAAACAAAATGTAATTACAACAAGGACTTTTCAACAGCAGCATTTTGCACATTGCAACAGCTTTGTCCTGAACGGATGGTGGGGAAGGGAAAGGGAAGTTGTCGGAACAATGCAATATACCTGAAATGCAACAATGTGGCACACGCACACACTCATATGCAAATGCACGTTGGTGTGCGTGTGTGCAAGTCAGTGAAAGTGAAGGTTAGCTTCGGCCCAGTCGAGTTTTAGCCAAAGCCCCGACGTGCTAGATAGAGATGGGGAGATGGCTAAAAAGGGAGACCAGCCCAGCGCTACACTTGAGCTTTATTGCATACATTAAGGGGCCAAGGTGCGCCACAGAGGAACCTGCATGTGCGAGCGGTACGTTTGTGTATATATATGATGCATATGTGCGTGTGTGTGTGTGTGTGCGCGTTTGTTTTGTTAATGGAAAGTGTCGTTTTCCAGCGTTCGGTTGGCAGGATATAAGAAAAATAGTTAAAGGAAAAGATATAAGCAACTAGAGTAAAGCCATAAATCAGGGCTTTACCTCGGACCGCATGGAATATACATGCTGTTGGCTTTGTGTCATGACCCAAAAGTCATGGATAGCATATTTGTTTCAACATCTAATTACTAAGATGCAGAGTGTGTGGCATTTGATTGAAAATGAAATGGAAAAAAAATGTTTCTATATCTAAAAGTTGCCCTGAAAATAAATTTTATATAATAGTCCTAAAATTTGTTTCAGGGTGAATTAGCCTTTGCTAATTTTTAAGGATAATTTGATTTAAGAAAATATTTGTCAAAAACTTAGTGTACTTTGCCCTAAAGTTAAGAAAATAATCCCAAATTAAAATTTGTTTTTGTTTTTTATGTGGACATGATCCCAGGCCTCGACGATTTCTATCCGAATGTCTTGTCCACTTGTCCACGGCCTTTGTTACTTGTTGAGTTGCAAAATAGCTTGGTTACATTCATAAGTATGATTTTGACGCGAGGTTTTGCTGATGGCTGATAGTCGAGTGGGCTAAGGCGTCGTCCGTGTGTTAAGATTTTGAGAGGTCCCGAGTTCAAGTCCCAGTAAAGTAAGTAAAAATAGGGGAGAGTCTCCGGTTGTGGACATAGCGTTTTTCACTAATAACTTTTTTCCAAGTCAACATTATACGGTGATTTGAACATCATTGTAAAGCTAGAGACTCTAGCGAACTTTCCTCTGAAGTAACCTATTGTTTTAGACAAATGGAAAAAAATTTGCAATTTTTGGCCAAAATTTTTTTTGTACCCGTTTGTGGACACCCTTGTAAAATCGCTAGAAATGGAAAAATATGAAGTAAACTGCCAGAATTGATAAAAAAAGAACGTTTATTTATTTAAGAAGCCTTCAGTGGCAAAAAGAACAAAAAATAATGGCCTTCAGTGACAAAATGAAAACAATTATTCCGAAATGCAATTTTTGCATGTGAAATAGCTGGCCGTCATGCCAGCGCAAATACACAGGGCGATCGCAAACATCGCATTGGATTGAATTTGCGGCGGTCAGTTTTTTTGGCAAGAGCGCCAAACAAAATCCGATATCGAAGACGCCTTCTTCTGCGACACAGAATCACGCTTGGCTGCTCGCTCAGCTGATTTTTTTGCCTTCTCGCGCAACACCTCGATGCTTTCCGGAGAAATTAGCACAGCGGTTTGCGTTGGCTTGCGACCGCGATTCGATGGCTTTTTCGGAGAAGTTCCTTGCACCGGACCAATTTCATCCAACAGTGATAAGGCTAGCCGAAGACGCTCGTGAAGTGCATGGTTCGGAGGAGGTTAACACCTCTTCTTCTCGCCCAATATTGGGATCGGCGGAAACGATGATACGACGCTGATTGTCTTCATCAAGATCAGCTTCTGTGGCGACTTCTACTGCATTTCGTTCGACAGCCTCAATGAAGTTAGCTTCGGAGAAAGCATCAGGGTCAAACGGAACAATACCGGGCTTACGAAAACCGGACTTGATTGTTTTTGGCGACAGTGCCAAGTCGAGTGTCCTGAACACCAAATCGGGGAGGTTTAGGATTTCAAGCACCTAACACAGCCAACAAAACCTAATCAACAACGGACGAAATATCTGCAATATTTGCTCTGACTTTCTCCAAATACCGGATCAAAGTGGTTCGAGGAAGCGCATATTGCTAGGCTCTAGCTTTGACGGCCTTCTTATTGATGAGGCAATGCTTAATGGCATCGACCAGACCATTTAAATTGATTTTTGTTGAATCGGACGATTTTTTTGGTGTTGACATGGCTAAAAATGCACGAAAAATCACAAAAATACTGTTAAATTATGTTACACTAACACAAACAACGATATTTGACAGTTTTATGGCCAAACACACGCTTTAAACACAAAAAAAGAGGGTGTCCACAACCGGTGCAAAAGTGTGCGCATTCTTGGAATTGGAACTTGATATCACATCACAAAGTACACTTAATGCACTAAATAACAAAGTATAATACTCACCACTTTTCAATGTTTTGCTTTGATTTAACGCAATGTGGAAATTGAAAAAAATAGAAACTAGAAAAAATGTTCACGATTTTTTTTTTATTTGCTCACAGCAGGAAACCAAATGCGTGTTTTCACTTCGGTATTGGCTCAGATTATGTGTACTGTCAAACTACAAGTTTGACATTGCTCAGTTTGGCGGAATCTGTTACCTGTCAAAAAATAGACTGGGGTGTCCACAACCGGAGCGTGTCCACAACAGGTGACTCTCCCCTGTAGTTTATAAGGTCGGAAATAATATTTGTATGCTTTGCAATCTGGGCAAAACTGGACTGCTGGGCGGGGGGTCGTGGGTTCGATCCCGCCTCGGAACATCTAATAATAAAAGTTTTTTTTCTTTTTTTAGAAAAAATAGCTTTCACACATATGGTCACCTACACCAGCTATTGGCGCCAGCTGAGAAGTAACTAGCCATGAAAAAGCCAATTCTCAAACTTTGCCGTTCGGATTCGGCGTTAAACTGTAGGTCCCTTTCTCTTGTGCGAAAAATTTAAAGCACACTTGCCATGAGATTGAGGGAAGCTTGGCTTGGCCCCTTTGGGGCTGTGTAGCCAATTTTACATCTACATAAAATGAGGGGGGTGGGTGATGGTGAATGGGTCGGACCAATCAACAACCACACGTTGGTTGTTGCAGTGTCCTTTGTTGTGGGCTGCTGCAACAGAACTTTACCACTAAGAACTACAGCCTTGGTTACTACCAATTACCGCATTGGGAGATTCGAATAAGCCGGGACCCACAAATAACCAAGTGTGATAGACGAAGTCAAAGCCTGCCCCATAGATTTAAATCAGAATCAACAGCTAGGTGCATACGGATTTAAAAGTGGCTGGTATCTGGCGGGAGCGGTGGGTGCACAGGAAGCTTTTACAGCTGGCAGCCTGAGGACCCATTGCATTAATGAGCTGTAAAGGCTACGCAGGTTGTGGCTCTGGTGTTGTGTACATGGGCGGTCTATCAGAGAAAATGGCATACCAGCTGTAAACAAGGGTGAGGCATACCGAAAAGGCTTCTGGCCAAATTCCATGGATGACGACTTGACCGCTTCGACTTGTTTATCCTCCCATTCTCCAAATGATTTTGGTGAGATGGTCGACTTTGAGTCAGCTTATTTTGATTGTGTTCAATTCTCGCAGGCACCTCGCAGAATTTTTTCACAAGTTTCATAATTCTCTGACCTTTCTCAGCTGTTTTTAAATAAACGAGTTGGCAGGGCCATGCTGATTCTCAGGTCAATAGTAAATTAATAGTAAATAAAGACTTGTCTTCTTATCTACTAGAGCAGCGATCGGTGAGTCGCAATCGACTGTGCATACACTCATAAAAAATTTGACATGAATTTTACCAATTCGCCTAGTTATAAACAGAAAAAAGTTTTCTTACACTTCACGAAAAATATTTTTAGAAAAAAGGCTTTCTTTCATATTTATATGTACTCCAAAACATGTGGCATAATTTATTTTCGATTTTATAGTGAACTGATTCTTAAAATAATTTTTTTCAATATCCTTAAAACAGGAAAGAAAAATATGAAAATCTAAAGTCTGTTTCTATTTATTAAAGTATTTAGCAGTTAATAATATTATAACTAATAGAGTAATAGAGTTACGAGTGACAAGGCCTTAGACCCCCGCCTTTTTAAAAAAGACTTTATAAGTAGCATTTAAGACGTTTTGCATAAAGCGTGCGCTGTGGTAGAACGCGAGAAGAAGAAAAGCCTCTGAATTCTTGTTCAGTGCAAAAGCTACCGAGCTTGATCCCCAGGCGTGGCGGCAATAAAAAAATCTATATTATTCTTTCTTTATCATACTACTTAAATTAAATAAAATAGGCGGATGGGGTTGGTCCATACAAGTTATAAAAAAATGTCTTCTGATCTGGTGAAATATCGTGGACATTCAACAACAATTACAATCCAAAAAGATTTGACCACGCCACGACTACTAAAATGAAATATTCGCTGTGTAACCCAGCCGAATGACATTCCAAATTCACTTTTATTTTCGTTTTTAAACAAAAAATTTCTTAATTTTCAAAATTGTTTTCTTATATTATTTTTGCCCTCTGGTAAAGAAAATCTTAAACTGTTTTAGAGAGTTTTCAATAATATTAAGAAATTTTTTCTAAATGTAGGGTGAATCGTCTTAAATGAGAGTACAAATGAAAGTCGATAAGAGAGCTGCGCTGCTAAGAGACAGCTAAATAAATTTTGTGTCAGTGGCTACGCAAAGCCCATATGTGAATGTACCGGCCCAATGTTGCCCCCTTCCCAGTCAACGATTGTTTCAAATTAAAATTGAGGGTGGTGGGAAGCATCAAGCAAAAATAAGTTTATACCGACTTTTTATTTCAAATGGACATTTTAAATAGCTGAAGGCTTTTTTCTTTTGAAACCTACACAGAGAGAAAAAACCTGTTCAGAAAATGAGTTGCCTTCCACTTAAAATAAGAAGAAGACGTTCTCAAAATTCTTGAGGACAAATGTTCCAAATGTTCTTGGAACGGGTAGAGTTGTTCTTAATTAACATCAAAACCGGTTTTCAACAGAGAGGGAGCAAGTTGCCTCTCTTCTTGGTCTCTATCTTTTCAGCTCAACAAAGCATAATTAGCCCTCTTGACGTGCGTCTGCAAAACTGTTCAACGGTGGAATTGGCTAGCGCACCATTTCATACTTTGAGTGCAAAAGGTAACGGGCTTAACTCCCAGTCAAGCCTGAACCAATTTTTCTGTGTTTTTCTGAAAAACTTATGGCCCTCTTCTGGTCTAGAACATTTTTTTCAACATTTTTTTTATTATACCCTCTACCCATTAAAAATGGGTCAAAGGGGACCACAAAGTTGTGCAAATGAATGTAACATGGAGTAGGAAACATTTCTGACCCTATAAAGTATATATATTCCTGATCAGCATCAACAGCCGAGTCGATTTAGCCATGTCCGTCTGTCCGTCCGTCCGTCTGTCTGTATGAACGCGTCGATCTCAAAGACTATAAGAGATAGAGATACATTTTGCATGAACATAGGTGTATACCGTACCCTGATCGAGTTTGTTTCAGATTTGCAAAATTTCCCCCCTCCCCCCTTAAACCGCAAAAAAAAAAACAACATCGTAACTTACCATATTTTATCTTTGGCCGTATATCTTTCTATTCTGAAAAGCGCAACATGATCCGATCAAAAACACCAAAGTTATTCACTAAACAAATTTGGACCCCCTCCCAAACACAGTGTTTATTGCAGATTGCCCACGTGCGTGTGTGTTTGAGTATGTGTGGGTGTTTGTCAATTGTACAGGGTATATTGAAGTCAGGCTTCTCGACTGCAACGGTCTTACTTGTTTTTTTATTATTTAGCTTAGATATTCAAAAAAATTATCCCAAAAGGATTTTTCAAAATTCGAAATACTAAAGAAGTTATAGCCTTTCTTGTCGACCAATGTCTTCACAAATGCAAGTAATTTTCACATTACTTCAAACTTTTAACGCGTTTTTCTCGAAATCACGTTTTTTAAAATGGTGCCCACGTTTTCTCAAGTTCTGCAGAACCGATTAAGATAATGTAGGGCTTTATAGACGCAGAATTAATGTGGCTATCGTCCCACCCTCAATTTTTGAGAAAAAATAGTTTTTACTATTTTATTTGTACACTGGACTGCAAAAAAAAATGGTAATAAATCGATTTTTCGTTTTTAAAAAGGCCGCCATTTTTTCAAATTCAATTTTATTTTCACAATTCTGCTACGGACAATAAAGGAATTCGTACTAACCAACTTCCTCTAATAATTGTAACTCCCGGAAACGTGGGCACTATCGACACATCTTTTTTTGAAAGAGCCTACTTTGGATCCCGATAACTTTTTGAACAGCCCTCGCATTCACAAAATTTTAATTTTGTATTTTTTATACTGAATTGTACAACCAAATACAAAAAGACAGAATTACAAAATCTCTTCCCGACTTCTTTCCACGAATTTTTATAAAACATGTAAAATTTAGCGCTCTAGACCAAAAGAGGGCCTTAAATGAAACGAGTTAGGTGGAGAGTGGGTCGTTGAAGCGATGTTTCTGATTCCTATGGAATTTTATGTGTAGAGGGAGAAGCGGCAGGCGCTCATATCCAGGAGTCTTGCCTCCCTTCAGTTCCAATCAAAAGAGGAATGTCCCCATTCCCTATTCCACCCAAATGTGAGGAATCCGCCCAAACCCTGGTCTTCCAAGTGCAATCAAATTTTTTTCCCAGTTGAGTTTAAAATGTTCTTGAAAACGGAACAATATTAACTCAAATCATGTTCTCAAAAATGAAACAATATCAACTTAATTTGAGTTTTTGCGTTCTCAAAAAATTGTTCTTGAAGTGTACTTCATTGTACTACAAATGAGTAAACCCGTTCATGCATACTTTTTGGCAACAATTGCAATATTTTTTTTACATCTTTTCTTTTCATCCTATTGAGAAGGAGATCTATAAAACCGAACGCACGTCTCTGCACTGTTGTCACCTATGCCATCTTACCCAACTTTTGGGCAACCTGACACATATTGCCTTTTGTCGTACTCCTCGCCTGAAGCTTAAACTAAAAAATTAACTATAGGAAGGTGTTGAAAAGCGCCCTCAGTGCATATTTCGTGTATTTGTTATTTTTGGTATTTTTTGGGGTTTTTTAAATTTTGCTCTCAGTTTGTTCAATACAATAAATATAAGCAAAATGTTTAATACTATGATGACAGTCTGTTATTTTTTAAAAAAGTCATTAAAGTTTATTAGGTCGGAGTTGTTGCTGTGCCTTCTTTTAAATTGTCCATTGAGTATTAGTACTCAATATTTTATTTGTCTCTGTATTTACAAAACATTTACCGCTTGCAAATAGCAATGTATTTTCATCGGTGAAGTAGATAGCATTAACCACTTTACATAAATTCTATAGGTTTCACCCTCTAAGAATAGAGCTTAAGCCATTTGTTACAATTTGTGTCTTTTATTCTGTCTACTAAACGTTTCATATTCACCCTCTATTCATAGCAAATTAATTTGTGTGTTTAAAACATTTCTCTATATTTATCTTTAAATTAATTATTATAGTTTTAATTAATTTTGTCTCATTTCCTCTCTTGATATAAAAAGCTTCGACTGTTGCTATCATAAATATACGAAAAATAGGTCAAGGTTAAATTAGGTCAACTACAAGTAGCTCATTGAGTTGCTTTCTGTTTTAAGTGTCTATCTTTCTCGCTCTCCCTCTCTGTGTCAGAGGTGTCCTTCATTCAGGGCAATGACAGTTACAGTTAGTGGCTCTTAACTTGTCAGCTTACAACTAAATGCTTTTTCGAAATATTAAAGCAATGACAAAGTGCAAATAGTTAAGCGTAATAAATAGTCACTCATTCCATAAGTGAGTTAACTTAGCTGATGCGTAAGAGCTTTCAAATTAAACATCTAAGTATGAACTTATTTGATTTGTTAGGTATTTTCATCTCTCATATTTTTGAACTGCTCAACAATGCAATACTGATTGACTTTAGCCATAGGTTCCACGCACTTACCTGACCCACCCCGAATTGGCTTTCACCAAATGTTTGTCATATAAAATGAACCAAATTATGCCTCTGCCTCCCCATGACGGACTGTCCAATCCCAGTGGCGTGTGGTTGCAATCAAAAAATACGCTTGATTTTCATTTATTTTTTTATATTCTTACCAAAAAGCACACTATCAATATTATGAGATTTTACCGCCAGCAACACACTACATACAGCCATATCAATGAAGAAAACTGAGGTGCAGTGGAAGAGAGGGAATTATTACATCTGTAATATGTTTGTGGAAGTGGGCAGGGGGAGGGAGGGAGGGCACAGCAATTCCACTTCTTTTTTTTCTCTTTTACACTCAAGTAGACACTCGACGGGTTCAGCTACATAAAAATAAAAGCTAGCAAAAAAATGTAATATTTGATGGAAGATAACTAAAAAAATACCCTGCAATTGTATTTTATTTGATTTTGATCATAAAATCTACAGTTTAAGTAAAGTATCGTATCAAGAACTGGGTAGAGATATTAAACATTTAACTGTGGTAAATCTGACTAATTAACCGATTTCAATTGCAGGTCACAGCTGAAAATACTTAAAGTAAGCTAAGATATATTTCGACTTTTGATTTGAAAATCATCAATTCAAGCGGAATATTTTTGAGCCCATCAGAAAAAAGATTGAGTTGATCCGAAATTTTTAGTTCTAAGTAAGATTACACATGTATATTCTGGGGTAATCTTATAAAATTCCGTTCCTCCGCCTTGCCATATGTAGGACATCCTTATACACTTCAAAAACCACACCAGTTTTGGCTTATTTGGGACTTCTGAATAACAAAGAAATATACAAATTTTTGGGCTCAACTGGGATTTGAACCCTTGACCAAGTGCCCCAAACACGAATGGAATGGCATCTTATCGCACACCACCATCCCCATCGTATGTCTAAAATGCTACTTATATTTTTTTTCGCTCTCGCTCTCCAATTAATAAACATGTGATCTCCAAAGGAATTGAAGTAAGCACATTTGGAATGATACAAAACGGGCCAATAATTAAAGGCATGAATTGTGTAGAACATCCAGGAAGTCGAAATTGAATTTTCAAGCTCATGCCGGGCTAACTCTAAGATTATAAAGATTGAAAATATCTCGACCTTTTTCCTGTGAATTATTATTGTACTATTACTAGCAATAACCCGCCGCGCTTCGCTGCGCCTTCAACAGTATAGAACTAATGCACACCTACTTCCCATCTACATCCCACCCACTCTCCACCCAATTCCCATAAACTTTCCAAACAGTTTCCACCCACATACCACCCACTTCCCGCCCACAATCCACCCACTTCCCATTCACTTACCACGCACTTCCCGCCCACATCCCACCCACTTCCCACAGACATTCCAACCACATAATATCCACTTTCCGCCCATATCCCACCCACTTCCAAAACAACTTGCCACCCACATCCCATCCACTTCCCAGTGGGCATCCCGGCGGTATTTCGAACATCGGAAAATGAAAACACAAATGAATTCTTATTTTGATCTTACAAACCGAGTTTCAAATCAATCGGGTCAAAAAAATTGTATTTTTCATGCAGAATTTTCTTGGGATTTTTCCCGCATGAGGGCGGGTTTTCCGACATTGAGAAATCATTTTTCAAATTATTTCGTATTCTACCCTTACAAACCAAATATCAAGCCAATCGAATGAAAAATATTTTATTTCATGCTGACTTTTCCGGGAATTTTCCGACCGTTGCACAGTGGGCCAGCTTGTATGGAGACTGCGGCCAAAAATACTTTTAGTAGATATTTCGACTTGAAACTTTGTTTACGGCTTTATAAAACCGTTAGATGTGAGATTTGATTAAATGGGCGTGGCTAAACCCTCAGGCTGCCACCCCTACCATACAATCTTACCAAGTGTAAGAAAAAAGTGATTTCAAAAGTTTTTATTTGTGTTTAAATTTTTGTTTATTTTGTTTTGTTATGTTAGTTTTTGCGTTAAAAGCCTCCACTTAACATAAAATAAAACAAAAATAAAAATGTTAATTAATTAATAAAACATAAAAAACAAACCAAATATTTCATAAAACATACTATATATCTCTGCAATCTCAGCTTTTAAAGTTAATCAAATACTGGTTTTAGTCGAATTGACTTGTGCTTGAACAGTAAAGTTTAGTAATTTAGAATCTTCAAAGGTTGACTAATATTACCTAATAAGTCAAATTAGGGGGCTCGGGGGGGATCACTACTATTACCTCAGCTGAAATTATATCACATGGACAATGGCACACTAAAAATAACACTGACAAAAAATGATTTTTTAAAACGAATATAACAAATTAAGAAAATTTAAATTATTTAAAAAATAAGTTAATACCTCTATTAATAATATTCAATTTCATTTTTTTTAATATCTGATTGATTAAAGTAGTTTTAATATTTTTTTAAGTTTTAGTTGGATCTCAAGCTGCTCACTTTTCAATAACCAATGAATTTCATGCTCTTTCTTTGGAAGCTATTCTTATAGAATACCGTTAAAATGAAACAAAACCAACTACACAATAAAAAAGCTTGGTCATTTATAAGTAAGAGATGACACTTACAAAGCCAAATTTCTGACTTTGATTTTTTTTATTTTTGGCCTATGGCAGAAACCACTGTGCGTTGGGTCAAATTTTCCAACATCGGAAAATCACATGTCAAATTATTTCGTATTCTGTCCTTACAAACCGAGTTTCAAGATAAGCGGATGTAAAATAGTTGTTTGCATGCAGAATTTTCCGGCGGATTTTCCGAAATCGGGAAAACACAAGTCGAATCATTTCGCGTACTATGCTTACAAACCAAGTTTCAAGTCAATCCGATGAAAAATAAAATTTTTCCCATACAAACCTTTCCGACTTTTCCAGGTGGAATTTTCAAAACGAAGGACTATGCCAAATCTCAAACTTGTAGTATAAGCCGTTTAGGCTGGGCGTTGATAATATGTCAGTCGGGCGTACAGATTTATATAAATAGATAAAACAAAGCTTCATCTTCTTAGCTTCATCTGGCCCAAGTTTTAATACAGTAGAGAGTAAGTTCGTCTTGCTGATATGGAATATGAATACTTTCTGTCGTCGAAGATGTTTTTTTCTATGAATTGGTAAAATTATAATACAATTTTTAAGTGTATAAAAATTTACGATATTATTCAGTGAATATCGTAAAAATTTAAACAGTTTAATTAATCGGCAATATTTCACTCATAAGTATTACTTAACTTTAAAACATCCCAAAAACGTTCAAGCGTCAAGTACTTATCTGTTAGCAGACACCATATTATTTTCCCACTTTATAGGGTATAAAAACAACCGGTTTGCCGGTTGTATTCATACGTTTTAAAAATTGATTGTAAATACCAGGCAAGGCGGCGAGTGCGAAAATATTTCGCGCACGTTGAACTGCCTGCCGAGGCTTGGCCTCAGCTGCCAACTGCTGACTCCTGTATGTCTGCCTGCACGGGTGTGTGTGTGTGTGTGTGTGTTTGTTGGCAATTTCCGCTTCTACATTTCCGTTCGTTTTGTCACGTAGTTTATGAATGAATTTAACTGTTGTCGACGTTGACGACGTTGAGGACGATGCCAGCCATAAAGCTTGTTGATATGTTTTAATGAGCACTTTTTACATGCACATGAATCGCTCCGCACTGCTTGTGTGTGTGTGTGTGTGTGTGTGTGTACAAATAAAACTAAAAAGCTTGCAACATGCGCCAACCAACTGAATGACACTCATCGCACATTTAAAGGCCACCTCCCTTGCAAATTGCTGGCTTGCAACTTGCCAACTGCTCACTTTGGCTCCTGACAAAAGACTTGGGCGAAAAAACTTTTTTAATTACATTTTTCATTTCCTCTTCGCGCCGTAATGTGGAGTGTACGCATATGTCTCTCAGTCAGTCAGTCAGTCAATCTGTCTGTCCATCTCGGCTTCTCACTTCTGCCCAAGCAATAAAAATGACCAAAACTTGCCGCAACACTGTAATATCCTTTAACATATCCTGCGTGATGTTGCTGTTAAAACGATTTAGCGATTGGCGTGTCAGCCTTGTGCTTTGAGGTTGGGTGACTAACTGCTTGGACTGACTGGTCAGCAGAAGCTGTCGAATAGCTTTTGGCCATTTCTTGAGCTGGCGGAGGTTGAAAACGAAACCCAAGCAACAAAGCTGTCAATATCAAAGTGTGGCCAGTATGGCATTGCAGTTAACAGTAAACAGCGATGGTGGCAACAGAAGTTGGCAAGGGCAAACACTCTTCGTTGCTTGTACAATGTCTTCCTGTAATTTTAGTTTTTGAGTTTTTTTGTAATTATTTTGTGTGCTTTAAGGGAATTTTGTTTGGTGTCTCTGTGTAAATCGAAAAGTAACACATATATATATTATAAGGGGGTACAGCCAGGGGAGTAATGGAGACACACCAATCCGCCCTTTCTCTCTCTATCATATAATATATTTTAAACTCCCTCTGTCCCCTTTTTAATTATTAGCAGCTAACCGAACCTCTAATTCCAAGCGATTGACCGAACCGCAAACCAACCGAATTCCAACATAGCAAAACAGTTCGATTCAGACTTATCCCCAAACACCACCCCCCAAACTATAGACCGAAGCTGATTCTTCGGCACAGATAGCTTTTGAGGTTAAGCTGCCAAACATTTTACATCCTGCCATTGCCCTCAGATCTTTAATATACAGGGTTTATCGGGAAAGACAGCACTGGGTCGATTTAAAAAAAAAATTATTGAGCCAATCAGTTACAATTCTTCAAAAACTTTCAAAATAGGCTTATTCTGTGTCGATGCAGCGCTGCCAGCGCGATTTTCAAGCATCAAAGGCGTCACGGAAGGCATTTTCTGGGATAGCCGTGAGAGTCGCGGTGCATGCTGCTTGATTCCCTCTGTCGCCCTCAAAATGCTTGCCTTTTATCGGCCTTTTCGCAGAAATAAAAAAAGATCCGAGGGCCACATCTGGGCTGTAGGGCGGCTGCGGAAGCGATAAGATGCCGGCCTTGGTCGGATAGCTGTTCACAAGAAGTCACTTTTCAAGTTCTCTTTTAGGACCATCTTCAATGTCATGTCACAGATTTTCGTAATTTTAACATCTCGGCAAGCGAACACTTAGTCGACGGTCTAAGTTCAAGCTTTGCTGCGCACACGCGCATTGTCGGTATTGTCGAAGTCGAAGGTCTTCAGCTCAGTCTTCATCGGCGACCGCTTCCCGTCCCTCCAAAGGCCACTTCTTGCTAAAGCAACATCTGGCTAAGCCTGCTTGATCATATCAGAGGTCTCTGTCGCAGATATGTGCTTTTTACCTTAATCCAACTATAGACAATATGCAAAACCAGCATATCTGACTTCAAAAATTTGGTACAATTATATTTAAAAGGATTTTAAAGCTGTCTAACTATCGTCTTTTTTGAAGGATGTCATTCTTTTTTACGAAAGTGTACGAAAAGTCCCCCCCCCATACCCCACTGGGCATTTATAATAAATAAATTATGTAATTTAAAGGTAAAAGTATGTAATGAATTGAACCAAAGATTTATTGATATTATAGATGACGCATGTGAAACAAAAAACGATTGTTTTGAGAGCTGACATTGGATGCAAATTTGTGCTTCTCGCTGCCTGTACGTTTTAAAAATATATTGAAATTTAGCTATGCGTTTTCTAAAATAGCTATACCGACTGAGAAGCAAAATTTTATAGATATTATAGATGACACAGAGTATAAAAATCCAACAAATAACTCAAGTAACCAATTTATTTTATATGTAATTATTTATTTATATTATCCTTAATGTTGGTCAACTCAGGACATATGATGTATCCAAATGATAGGTATTGAGCTGTACATCATGAATGTTTTTAAATTTTGGCAATACACTAGCGGTTCTTAAGATATTTACATTCAATTTTTATTTTCAATTTTGTATAATGAAATTGACAAATAACTCTTATTTTTTGATTTTTTTATAAGAATTGAAAAATAATTTGTATTTTTGGAGTTTTTAATAAAAATTGACAAATAACTCTTATTTTTAGATTTTTAAAAATAATAATTGTTTTTAAATAAAAAATGAGAAAATAACTTTTTAATTTTATGATTTTTTAAATAAGAATTGAAAAATAACTTTTGTTTTTTTTTGTGATTTTTAAAAATTAAAAATAAAAATTTATCTTGTTAACAGAATACTGCATCCTGAATTAGTATATCTAAGATTTTCCCATTAATGTAGAAAATGTTTTTCAGGTTCGATTTGTTCCAACTCATAACTCTTATTTACGATCCCTTAAAGTATAAACCTACTTTGAAGCTTAATATATAAACCCTTTATTAAAAAAATTTAAATTAAAGTAAATTTTTATTGTATTTATTTTTACCTTTATTTTTTTATTTTTTTTGTTAAAATAACAGCGTTGTATTATCATATTTTCTATCTTTTTTTGTAATTGTATAACTCAATAGCGTGCTCACTTTTTGAGTCATATTCAACAACACAATTCGGCATTTCAAATGACTTCTTTTGGTGCTACTAAAGTTATTAGAGTTAATTTTATGCCGCAACAGGATTGTCCCATGTTTATATCAATCTGAATCATAAAAGTATTCGGTAGTTTTAAATTTCAGATACAACATCTACCTCAAATCAGCATACATGTTAGGTCACGTTATCAAGCTGGTTCGTTATTGCCATACCCCGACGCTGATCGTCAATTTTTGAAAATTTATTTTATTGGTGATGATAATTGTGAATTAGATCAACGTTGTGCAATTGTTTCAAATACAAGACGAGAAATTATTCGAGAGCTACAAAGTTTTTTCCATCAGCATATCGCATTAGTTAATTGTTCAATATTGCTCTCGATCGCATGCCATCTGATAACCACAAAATCTTAATATGGGCTGATAGAACACATTTTGAAGGGCATGCAAGGCTGTTCAGTGCACCGACGAGAACATTCATATCAAAGCCATTAGTTTTCAAATTCAAGCGGAACTGCCAGGTGTAGTCACGACATACATATAAATCAGTTGACAGTGTTATGAATCAAGATGAGGCAATAAATTATCCAAATAAATTTTTAACTTTATTGGAACCGGCTGGTACGCCACCGCATTGCTTGAATCTGATCGTTGGTTCTTTGATTATATTATTGCGAAATACTAATCCACCAAAACTGTGTAATGGCACCAGATTGGCAGTGAAAAAGTTATGGCCAAATTTTTTTGAAGCTACGATCTTAACTGCTAAATCCAAAGGAGACGTTTGTTTGATTCCAACTGATATGCCATTTGAATTCAAACGATAACAATATCCTGTCAATCAACAAGGCCCAAGGCCAGCAAACAGATCATGTTTTTGTGGTGCCAACTTTATGTTGCCTGTTCTAGAGTCGGTACCCTTTGCCAAAATGGAAAAACAACAAATATTGTTCATGCAAATGTTAAAAAATAAAATATTTATGCTGTTTGAATAAATGAATTTGATGTTTCAATTAAAGTTTGTTTTTATTATTTCACTTGATACGTAGCGAAGCACGTAC